>VDFB02325382.1:0-63025 GCA_007258455.2 Sequoia sempervirens
AAGGTTGATCTTTAGGGTTGTAAATTTTGATTACTCCCCTTGCAATGAGGGCTCTTTCAATAAGTATACCCTTTTCAATAGTTTCTTCAAAATTTCTTTGGCATAACACAATGAGTTGGTAATTGATATCTACAAGTTGTTTCTCTGGAACAGGCCATTTACATTTGCTCAATTTGTGTCTCCATCTTTGTCGGTATGAGGCAAATGATTCACCTTGATTTATTTTATTTTATAGAGATCGATGATTGTAATGTCCTATTTTATGTTGTACAAGAAATGGTTGAAAAACTTATTTGACAACTCATCAAATGTTCTGATACTTGGTGGTAAACAACAAAACCAGTATATAGTGGGCCCACTAACACTTCATGGAAAAGGCCTCATCAAGTAGGTATCATTTCATTGTAGTTCCATGGAAGATATTGAAAATTTGTGTACATGCTCTATTGGATCTCAATTCCCCCTATACTTTTCAAATTTTGGTATTTCAAAGCCTTTGTGGAAAGGTACCATGCATAAATTTTGATCAAACATATATGGAAAATTGTCTTGTAGATCATAGCTCTTCCTTGGCTTTCCAATTTTTATATCTGATATCCTTTGATTGAGTGTTTGTAATTGCACATTTATGTCATTGTTTGGTGTTCTTGCTTGAGGATTTCAGGTATTGTAGATATGTTGTCCCATGGAATTTTTTTGGTTGTAAATAAGATATTGTGTAGTCATGAGAGCTTGAGGACTATGTTGTGTATAAGGTATGTTGGGTCCTTGTTGTGCATACAATAGGTTGGGCCCTTGTTGTGTACCCTGATATTGACTTTGAGGCATTCCTTGGTATTAATTTTGTGGTCCTCGTTGTTGTTAAAGATTTTGATTTTGGGTTTGTTGAATAATGTGTTGGTGAGTTTGGGGTATACCTTGGTAGTTTGTCTATGGTATCCTTTTTTGTTGTGAATAATTTTGAAGGATACCTTGGTATTGTGATGGTGGTACACCTTGTTGTTGTGAATGATGTTGAAAGGTACATTGGTATTGCATTGGTGGTATACCTTGTTGTGAATGTTTTGAAGGGTGCCTTGGTATTGCATTTGTGGTACACCTTGTTGTTGTGGATTGTTTTGCAAGGTGCCTTGGTAGTTTGTTTTTGGTACACCTTTTTTTTGGGAATTTTGTTGAATGGTACCTTGTTGGGAAAATGTGTCTCAACCTTACAATTATATAAAGGTTATTGTTGATAGGATATATATATATATATATATTTCATAGTTACACTGATAGGTGTAATATACAGCGGCATCAAGGAGGAGGAGTGGGAGGGGTATAAACAATTTTTTGTTAATTTTTTTTAGGAAACTTCTAAAATGGTCGAAATACATTAGATAAATGATACAATGTAAATCTAGACCATTAATTATTAGGTTTTATATATAATGGTGGATATTGTGTTGGCCTATCTTTCCCTAGAAAGTAACTCTATTTTATGATGGCATTGTATTACGACTATGGTAAAGAGATGGTGATGTATTCTGAGAATTTGATAGCAATTGTGTTGTGTTTTAATCTCTGAGTGGTGATACTCTTGTGAGAAGCTTGATCTACAAGTATATCGTAATATTTGTGATTTATTGAATAATATATTAAGCAACTTTTGGAGTGCGGGGCTTTTCTCTTGAAGGGTTTTCCTCACATAAATCATTGTGTCATGGTAAGCATTATATTTATGTTTATTCTATTTAAGTTTCTATAACTATTAAAGATCTGTAAAAGTTTTGCATTATTCTCCTTCAAGTTTAGTGTAGGAATTTTTTCCACTACCTTAGCTTCCTTGCAAGTGGTATCAAAGCCTAATCACCTTTGGTTTGAACAGTTGTGGATTGTTGTATTTTTTAACTAATCCATGTTTGAGTAGGAGATTATGTATAAGATACTTTGTGATCTTGTTGCATGAATTTTTAGATGGAAAGTTCATCAGGGAGAATAGAGGTGGATAAATTTTCTGGAAATAATTTTGAAATGTGGAAGCTAAAGATGGAGAATCTATTGATAGATCGAGATCTATGGGATGTGGTTGATGAAAATGTTTCAAGGCATGCAAATCCTACTCAAACTGATCAATATGATGTTATAGACCATAAAGCCAAGGGTCTAATCAGATTGTGTTTGGCAGACTCTATTTTAATTAATATCCATGAGGAGACCTCTACATAGAAACTATGGAAGAAGCTTGGCGAGATGCATCAGGCCAAATCTTTAGTGAACAATATTTTATTGACTAAGAAATTGTATTCCTTGAGAATGGAAGAGGTTGGAAGAATCATAGACCACCTAGAAGCATTCAATATGTTGGTGGATCAATTTGCATTCATTGGTGTCAAAATCGATGAGGAGGAGAAATGTTAGATCTTGCTTTGTTCTTTGCCTAATTCATGGGATTCTCTTGTTATGGCTATTGTGAGTACATCTGTTATTTTAAAGAATATTTGGTGGGTTCTTTTCTTTCTAAAGAGATGAGGAGGAAGGTATCCATCATTGCCAAGGAGGCACTAAATGTTCATTGAATACCTAAGGAAAAAGGTAAGAAGAATGAGAAGCGCGACAAATCCAAGTCTAGGGGGAGATCTAAATCTCCTGGAAAGTCCAAAGTTGTTTTGCTAGAACTGTGGTAAAACTGGACATGTTCATAAGGAATGCAAAGAAGAAAAGAAGAAGAAAAAGAAGAAATTTGATTATTGATTCTAAGTCCGAGAAGGAATATTGTGACACTTTCATTTTATCTTTGGAAACTCATGTAGGTAATGATGCATGGTTATTTGACTCGGGTGCATTTTTCTATATGACCTTTAATAGAGATTGGTTTTCTGAATATGAAGAATTTGATGGAGGTAAGGTGTACTTGGGTGATGATTCTCATTTAGACATTATTGGTCATGGTAAAGTTAAAATCAGTTTTCTTAATGGTAGAATAAAAAGGATTAATGGTGTGTTGCATATCCCTGGATTAGCACAAAATATGTTATATGTAAGCAAACTAATAGATGTGGGTGTGTAGGTAGTATTTTTTGATGCAAGATGCAAGATGGTTAGAGGTGCTATGGTGATTTCTAGAGGTGTTAGATATGACACATTGTATAAGCTTGATGCATGCACTGTTGAGTGCAAAAGTACTTCTATGAAAAGAAAGTTTGTGGAAGAAGTGAGGGTTTCACCTTCAATAGATGGTCATGTCTTTTGGGCACCCAAGGGTGTGCTGTTTCTTCTAAAAAAATTTACCTACAGAGAAAACTATGTTATGGCACCAGGGTATGTGCAAGATCATGATGGGCCAAAAAGTGGCAATATGATGGGTATGTGGCTAACGACTATTTTCTTACCCAAAATTGATGAAACAAAAAGGGTTTTTAAAGGAGATTCTCAGCTTTCCACTAATATAAATTATGATTTAATTTTAATTTAATAAGTAATTATTATTCATTTTTGTTAGAATTAGGTGTTGTACACCTTGCATAATGTTTGTAATGTTTTATTTATTTTATTTATTATGTGTGTGGTGCACCTAGGGGTTCCTAGATGGACGTGCATCACAAGGAGTTATAATATTAGGGCCACTTTGTTGTATGTAACATTGGGACTTAATTGTAAAATGTAATTATTTAATATTGGGGGAATAATAAAATAATAAAGTACCCAATATTAAATGTGGGGTCACATGATGTTGTATGGTTTTGGGCACATGGTTTATGTAATACCACTTGGTGGTTTTGTGGGAGCTTGTTTCTATAAAAGCAACCACATGGGTAGTTGTTTAGGGTTGGATCAAAAGTTGGTCAAGGTTGGACAATTTGTTGCAGGTTAGCAGGTTGATCTTGTGCATGTGTGAGGGTTTGAAGCATGGCATGGGATGTGTGGATTCATGCTTGGTCACATGGAATGCATGGATAGCTTGTGCTTCAGAAGTGTTCATGGAGTCTCTGCAGATGTATTGTAATGGGTTTTCATTGCTGAATAATACATGGAGTGTGGATGCTTTTGGAGGCTGGGTTTTTCCCTCTTGAGGGTTTTCCCAGGGTATATCTTGTGTCATCTTTGATGGGTATGTTGTCTATTCTCTTGCATGTTGATGTTGAGTATTTTACTTGCATGTTTTCAGATTTGGGTTATGTGGAAATTGTCATTCTATGGCTGCAAAGTTTCCTTACAAGTGGTATCAGAGCTTTGGTTGTGTATTGGATAACCCTAGGTTGCATGAGAGAATGAAAGACAATGGAAAGATATAGGGGTTTTGCATGTGTTTTATTGCAAATCTGAGGGTTTTGGGTTTGCTGGTTTGATGGGTTGTTTGCAAATTTGGGGTGTAAGAAAATTTTGACAAAATAGGGTTTCTTGGTCATGCATTTAAATGAGGGTTTTGGGGGTGAGCTTTCACAGATGACCTCCTAGGAAAAATTGGACCTCATGGTTGGATTCAGGTTGGCCGAGAGAGAAATTTTAACATAGAATTTGCCCTATTTTAGTTACAAAAAAAATAAAAATGAAAGCCCCTGTTCGGTCGTACAGATGTTGACGGTACAGTCGTCAGAAAAATAAAATATTAAAAAATCCAGAAATAAAAATAAAATAAAATATGTCGGCATAAAATTTTTCCTACAAAATAAAACAAAAAAAAGCTTTGAATTAAAATATATATATGACAATGGGGCGGGGTCCGCAGACCCGTACCGGCCTCTGTCATGTCGTACCCACCCCTGTCAAATTGTACTCTTTGCATACATTAATCTTCTTAAATGCCAGTCCTTCGTTAAGTCGGCCCTTTCTATATTATAAGAAACTTTGAACTTTTGAGAAAATGGTGGCCGTATGTTTTAAAGGAAAAGGTTTTAATATTTAGAAACATTTAAAGAAAACCTATAACTGTCCCCCACTTCCATGTTATTAAAGTTCTTAAGTTTTAAATATCTAAACAAACAAATCCGCCACTAAAGTTTTGAAATTAATTTAATTTTTTAATTTTTGGAGTGGGGTCCACATGAAGGATGCTATATAGTTTAATTGAAGCAGTTTTATTTTAGGAGGAATAACTTTTACCCTACATGTCGGTTTTTCGACTTCTTATAGTTGTTGGAAAGCTGGTTTCAAGCACTACACAATGGTGTAGAATTTCTTCCATGATTTTGCATTTTTGACAGTGTTTTTCTTGGTTGAAGTCATATGTTTATGTTAAGCTTTAAGAGGGCATATCAGGTGCATACAGAGTTGGATTTTGGACTTCGAATAGTCAACGAAAAGTTTGTTCAGAGCACTACGTAGTGGATCAGGTTTAAATGTATTTTGGCATGGTTTATTTGCTATTTTTCTTCACCTAAGCTATTTATGGGTCTCTTTGACTATGGTGTTATTATGAGCTTATGGATTGTCAGATTTGGGATATTTGATATTGGATTCATTGTATGCTCAGTTGTACATCTCAAATTATTATACTTTTAACATAGTTATCAGCATGTATGTTGCATTGTCGTATCTACAAATTGTGCAATGTTGTAAGCGGCATATACTTACTTGTTGCACCTATGACTTGGATATGGGTTGTCTTTGCCCATTGATATTTCAGTGTTGATGCATGTTTAGTCTTAGTGGCTTGGTTTAGTCGCTTGGTTTGCTAATTTGGTTGTTATGTTAAGGAGTTGAGATGGTATTACCAGGTACAGTCATGATATGAGACCTATGTAGTTGACTATGATTATGTAGATATGTGGACATGGTTGGGTTGATTTGTTGGTACATTTGGTGGTGATCATGATGTCATGGATGTTTCTTGTGCTTTAGAGACTTTGGCATGTTATGATGGTTTTATGCAGGTGCATTGTTGGTGGTGTTGGATTGGATCCTGATTCAGGTTATGGCGGTGTATCTCCTTGGTTTGAGGAGATTGGTATCACGATGTCATGGATAGCTTGGTTACACGGTTCAATGGGAGCTTGTGATAGTGATGGCTTGGCGGTGATGGATATGATTGTTTGGTGGTGTATCGTCTTGCTTTAGAGGATGGTTATCATGTTGTCATTGAGAGCTTGGATTCACAGGTTTTTGTGTGAGCTTATGATAGTGTTGGTTTTGTGCATCATGGTGCCATGGGATTGCTCGGTATCACGGTTTAATGGGAGCATTTGGCAATGATGTGGATCCATTGGTTATTATGGATGGTTGTCTTCAGCAGGTGATCTTTGGTGTCATGGAGGAGCTCTTGGATTCTGTGTGCTACAGTGAGAGTTCTTTGACATTAGGTGTTGGAGATGTTGAGGTATTATTTATGACTTGTTGGTTTTTGAAAGGTGATCCTTGGTTGTAGGATGGTTTTGTTATTATGTCATGGTATACTCTTGATTACTAGTTTAGAGTTGTGGCATGGTACATGTTATGATGATTTGAGCATGTGATCTTCTTTTGAGAGGATGTGAGATTATGGTGTCATGTTTATGTTCTTGATTCTGTAGTTGGAGCTATGATTTTGATCTTGGTTGGTTCTCTTTGTATTGAGTACATTGATTATTTTCTTGGTGTTTAGCATGGATTGATTGGTACAGGTGCTCATGGATACTTGGAGACATAGGTGAGGCTTGGTGTTCTTTTGTGGTTAGAGATATGTTTTTGATATGGTTACTCTTGATGAGATTTTAGCAGGAAGTCTGAGGGAGCCTACACCTTGGTTAGACGTGAGTTCAACATGGACCAACAAGGAGAGTGTTCTTGGTTTAGTCATGATGACTTGGATATCCTAGAGGAGAATTCTCATTCCCCACTCTTGGTCTACTCGGCGGTTCACTTGAGAGGTATTGCCCATTATTTTTTTAGGTGCATTATGTTTATGGTTTTATCTTCTCATGGATATGGATCTTGAGCCATGGGTATTTGGTTCTGGAGGGTTCATTTGAGGAGTGTTGGCATGTTTATCTCCTTGTACATGTTGGGTTTAGGAGATGGTTTATTGGGCTGATTTCCTTGGTTTGGGAATGGTTACAGTGAGTTTGATCTTCTTGTTTTGAGATGCTTACATCTGTGTTAGTTACATATGTTTTGTTTGATCTTGGTAATTAGATGGATGGATGTTGTTATGGATTTTGTTATGGGGTGTTATGGAGGAGATCATACTTGACACAGTTGGCATTTAGAGGTGTGTGTGTAGGAGCACATGCTACAGGTGTTTGGTTTGCAGGTTTTGCTTATCATTGTGGATGTTCCTTGGTACTACATGTTTACTTCTATGAGATGTTGGTAGTAGACTTGGTATGCCTTTGTGATGGTGCATTTTTTTTTGGGATGTTAACGAAGAGATGCGTTGAATGCGCTCATTCCAAGTTTTCATTCATCTTGACATTGCCCATGCAGTGGAAGCTCTTGGATGTGTATGTCACTTTTGACAGGTTTGCACATGGAGTTTTTTATTGTGGTTTATGGGTGGATATGTTGTTGGCATATGTTTACTATGTTATATATACCTTGGATGTATTGATAGTTCGATGTGTTGGCACTTGTTGTGAGTGTCATTTCAGCTATGGTGATTTATTCTTGATAGCTACTAGTGCATATTGGATTCAGTGTTTGTGTTTTTGAGATATCAGGTTGAGGTAGGTTTATGCTTCTTTGTGACAGTTAGTGTGACATCTCTTTGGCTGTGTTCATATCTTAGTGCAATTGGCATGGTGGAGGATGGGAGCATTCATGGATGAGATGGTGGTCACCTTGGTTCTTGTTACAGGTATCTTGATGGAGCACATGGAGCACTTGGATTCCAAGATGGTACATGTTGCCTATGGAGTTTTTGTTACCCCTTATGCAATGTATACAACAAGTGGGAGATTGTTAGAATTAGGTGTTGTACACCTTGCATAATTTTTGTAATGTTTTATTTATTTTATTTATTATGTGTGTGGTGCACCTAGGGGTTCCTAGATGGACATGCATCACAAGGAGTTATAATATTAGGACCACTTTGTTGTATGTAACATTGGGACTTAATTGTAAAATGTAATTATTTAATATTGGGGGAATAATGAAATAATAAAGTACCCAATATTAAATGTGGGGTGACATGATGTTGTATGGTTTTGGGCACATGGTTTATGTAATACTACTTGGTGGTTTTGTGGGATCTTGTTTCTATAAAAGCAACCACATGGGTAGTTGTTTAGGGTTGGATCAAAAGTTGGTCAGAGTTGGACAATTTGTTGCAGGTTAGCAGGTTGAGCTTGTACATGTGTGAGGGTTTGAAGCATGGCATAGGATGTGTGGATTCATGCTTGGTCACATGGAATGCATGGATATCTTATGCTTCAGAAGTGTTCATGGAGTCTCTGTAGATGTATTGTAATGGGTTTTTCATTGCTAAATAATACATGGAGTGTGGATGCTTTTGGAGGCTGGGTTTTTCCCTCTTGAGGGTTTTCCCAGGGTATATCTTGTGTCATCTTTGATGGGTATGTTGTCTATTCTCTTGCATGTTGATGTTGAGTATTTTACTTGCATGTTTTCAGATTTGGGTTATGTGGAAATTGTCATTCTATGGTTGCAAAGTCTCCTTACAATTTTCTATTCAAATTACGAATATAAATTATGATTTAATTTTAATTTAATAAGTAATTATTATTCATTTTCTATTCAAATTATGACTAAAGTCCTGATTGATAGGCTGATTGAAAAACATCTATAGCTTTCAAACAATATCACATTTTTTGAAACCAAACATGTATCACATTCTATGCTTCGCATACTATAGGATTAAAAAAAACAAAAATTGAATTTCATGAAGTTTTGAAAAAGTTAAGGTGGTCAGACATAGGAGTTTTTTATATTTTGTAAAAAGTTGTAATAAAAAATTCATAATTAATTATTTACTTGGAAAAAAATTACAAAAAAATATGCATCACATCGGGGAATGAGTCCTCTACTTATATCTAAAATATTATAATATTATCATTTTATTGTGGTTAGGGTGGTCAGAGAGCACTTACTTCTTATTTTTTCCCCTAAAATTTAAGTACCATTGCATTGAAATTTCAAATTTTCACCAAATAGATTTAAAAAAATAAAAACCTAGTAATTTAGAAACTAGATTCAATTTTCTACAGATTCTATTTTTACATATTTTTGAAATAATATAGATAAATTATTCAATTTTTTACGTCAAGTTGCCTAACTCTGATTTTCCTAATTTTTTTGCCACTTAAGGGCCTATATTTTTCATGATGATCCAACACATACCCACCAAAGACTTGGCCACATTGGAGAAAAGGGTCTAAGTACCTTGAAAAATAAAAACCTTGTTGAAGGATTGTCTGATTGTAATCTTGAATTCAATTTCTGTGAGCATTGCATTTATGGAAAATAGAACCACATTCAATTTTACTCAAGTTCTCATTAATCTTGTGGTGTATTGGATCATATTCCTTCCAATGTGTTTAGTCCTATATATATTCCTTTGATTGGTAAATCCACATATTATGTTTCATTTATTGATGATTATAGTAGGACATGGGTATATTTTCTAAAGAGTAAATCTGAAGTTTACAATCTATTTAAATAATTTAAAGCAATGGTTGAGTTACAGATTGGAAATAAAATAAAATGTTTGAGCACTGATAATAGTAGTGAATATTTCTCTAATGATTTTGATAGATTCTATAGAGATTGTGGTATTCATAGAGAGAAGATAACTCCATATTCTCCACAATAGAATGGAGTTGCAGAAATAATGAATATGACACTAATGGAGAATGCTAGGAGTATGTTAAGTGGTGTTGGCCTAGAACAAAGGTTTTGGGCTGAAGCTATTGCCACTACCTATTACCTGATTAACAAATTTCCTACATCAACTCTTGTTGATAAGACACCTATAGAGGCATGGTCGGGTTGCAAGCCTTCATTAAGACATCTTAGAGTTTTTGGTTGTGAGGCATATGCACATGTGCCAAAGGAGAAGCAAACAAAGTTGGAGAACAATGCTATGAAATCTATCTTCATTAGATATTGCTATGGTGTGAAAGGATATAAGCTTTGGGAACCTATTGTACAAAATGTAATATATAGTAGAAGTGTTATTTTTAGAGAAAATAAGCCTTCCTTTGTTACATTGTAGCCAAAACAAAGTAAATAGGAAGATGTGATTCAATTTCCTTCTACACTTGAGAAAGTTGAATCAATGCCCATGGATAGACAAGAAGTTGAGGAGAGCTCATCTAGCTCTGGATCTTCAGAAGAGGAGGAAGAACCTCCAACTCAACTTGTTTGCAGGTCTACAAGGAATAGACAACCACTTGAAAGATATACACTTGATGATTGGAGATGTATTTTTCTTTGAATACTAACATGGATGAACCAAAATTTGTAGAAGAGGAATTAGGTATGAATGATGCAGAATCCTAGAAGATTGCTATGGATGAAGAAATGGCATCTTTGAAAAAAAGTGATACATGTGATCTTGTACCATTGCCTAAAGGACAGATACCTATTGCTTGCAAATGGGTGGTCAAGAAAAATATTGGTTTAGATGGAGGTATTGATAAGTACAAAGCAAGGTTGGTTGTGAAAGGTTACTCTCAAGTTGAGGGTGTTGATTATGGTTAGATATTCTCTGCTATTGTAAAAAATGACATCCATTAGTTTTTTGTTTTCTATTGTTGTTGCTTATGATTTAGTGGTTGAACACATGGATGTGAAAATTGATTTCCTTTATGGTGACTTAGAGGAGGATATTTATATGACATAGCTAGAGCACTATGTGGTGAAAGGTAAAGGGAAAGGTATGATTTCAAAATTGAAATCTCAACTTGCTACTAAATTTGAAATGAAAGACCTTGGTGCAACTAGACACATTCTTGGGATGGAAATTAAAAGAGATAGAGTGAACAAAAAATTATGGCTTGGCCAAAGTAAGTATGTCAATTCAATCTTACATAGATTTAATGTGTAGGATTGTAGACCATTGTTTGTTCCCCTTTGTATTGGAACAAAGTTATCTATTTCAGAATGTCCAAAATCTCCATCAAAGATGGAAGACATGAGCAAAGTGCCTTACCAGAGTGCAGTTGGAAGTTTAATGTATGCTATGGTTTGTATTAGACCAAACATTACCCAAGCAATGGGAGTTCTTTCCAGATATATGTCTAATACAGGTACAATTCAGTGGGATGCAGTTAAAAGAGTCTTAAGATATTTGTGTGGTACCTTAGATTATTCCTTGTGTTATCATAGTAATGTGACTGAAGATGAGACTTCCCTTGATATTCATGGTTATATGAATTCAAACTAGGCATTGATATTGATAACAGATGATCCACCAGTGCATATGTGTTTACTTTATTTGGTGGTGCAATCAGTTAGATGAGTAAGCAATAGGTTGTGGTTGCTTTTCCACTACTGAAGCAAAGTATATGGTAGCTACTCATGCTTGTAACTTAAGAGACTGTGTTTAGATATTGGAATAAAACAAGGTGTAGTGACAATTTATTGTGATAGTCAGATTGTGATATGTCTAACCAAGAACTCGACATTTTGTGCCAAGACCAAGCACATTGACAAAAAGTATCATTTTGTTTGAGATATGGTCAAAGATGGCAGGTTGAAGCTGGTCAAGGTAGAGCCTTTGATGAATTTTTTTGATTCTTTAACTAAGCTTGTGAGTGCAAAAAAGTTCATATGGTGTTTATAGATTATGGACCTTTCGGTCCCTAACAATTAAGAGACAATGTTTACTCCCTCTCATTGCTCTCACAAGGAGTTCAAAAAGTGGGAGATTTGTTGGGAAAATGTGTCTCAACCTTGAAATTATATAAAGGATATTGTTGATAGGATATATATATGAATATATGTATTTCCTAGTGACACCGATATATGTAATATACAATGGCATCAAGCAGGAGGAGTGGGATGTGTGTAAACAATTTTTTGTTAAATTTTTCAAGAAACTTCTAAAATGTCCGACATACATGTTAGATAAATGATACAATGTAAATATAGAACATTAATTATTAGGTTTTAGATCTAATGGTGGATATTTTGTTGGCCTGTCTTTCCCTAGAATGTAACTCTATTTTATGAGGGTGTTGTATGGCTACCGTAAAGAGACAATGATGTATTATGAGATTTTGATAGCAATCTAGTTGTCTCTGAATCTCTGAGTGGTGATACTCCTATGAGAAGCTTGCTATGCAAGTACACTTTAATCTTTATGATTTACTGAATAATATATTGGGTGGCTTTTGGAGTGTGGGGTTTTCCTCCCAAAATGGTTTTCCCCATGTAAATCACCATATCCTGGTATGCCTGATATTTACATTTATTTTTGTTTAAGTTTTTGTAACTGTTAAAGATTTGTAAAAGTTTTGCATTATTCTCCTCTCAAGATTAGTGTGGGAAGTTGTTCCACTACCTTAGCTTCCTTACATACCTTGATAATTTATTTGTGGTACACCTTGTTGTAGGGAATTTTTTTTAAGGTTATGTTGGTGTTGCATTGGTGGTATATCTTGATGTTGTGATTTTTTTTGAAGGGTACCTTGGTATTGCGTTGGTGGTACACCTTGTTGTGGTGAATTTTGTTGAAGGTTACCTTGATATTGCATTGATGGTACACCTTGTTGTTGTGAATATTGTTGAAGGGCACCTTGGTATTGCATTCATGGTACACCTTGTTGTTGTGAATATTTTTTAAGGTTCTTCACTTGCCAACACTGTTTTAAAAATTATTAGGGAAGAAAGGGGATTCATGGAGAAAAACAGTGTTGCCAAGCGAAGAACAATTTTTATTGTCTATATTTTTCCCCCCTTTGATACATTACAGTTTATCACGTTGTGTCAAAGAAATTTAGTTCAAAGCATGCCCCAGTGTGCTCATAGGAGATAAGTAGACCTATGCCCCCTAGAAAAAAAAATTACAAATTTAAAAAAAAAACAAAAAATTTAAAAATTATTCTAATAATTCCATTTGACAATAGATAACCTCATCAAGTGAACCTAGTAAAAACCCTAACCCTAGGGGGTATAAATGGAAATTGGGTGGTAATTTTGCTCATTTACACATTTTAACCTTGGCGATTTGAGAGATTTAAAAGTGACCTATTGTGAAGCCACTGCCAAGATGTCACTTGTTCCACACGATGCTCACTATGGATTCTAAGTTAGGACCTTCCGACGACCAAAGGGCTCTGAGGACTTGGTAAGTATAGCTTACCCACTTTGTGATTTTCTCATTTTTGTGTAGATTTAAGGCTCTGAATGTAAGCAAACAGTGTGGTGAATGCAATTCATCGCATCTACAATCACATTTTTTGAATGTGGGACGACTCCCTGCATCCGCATTGTGCAACACAACTATAGATTAGGGTCTTAATGAATGCAATGTGGCACAATTGTGAAGTGTGCCACAATCATTTCATACACATCTATGGTCGGGAATGACACAATCACATATGTGAGTTGCATTTGTATAATTAAATGATGTATGTGAAATTGTTGCATGTAAGTGTTGGGGGTTTACCAAAAATGACCCAAATGATGCATATTCCTAGGAATTCGATGCAAATGTAACTAGGAAATGCATATGCAAAATATGTAACACATTTTCCCTGTAAGATGCATGTGTTTTATCAATGCGACACATTTACCCGATTTAAGTTTTTCCCTAGTTTCAAATGGAATTTCTTTTGTAATTGAGGTCCAATAGGTTTGACTAGGATTTTTTATTGATGCAATTACCTTTTCTTGTGACCATATGTTAGATATGACCTGATTTACACCAGAGAGAGATAGTTGTCTACATTCAAGTTGCGAGAGCAACTGACTGATGCTGAGAATCATTAATTCATTTCCCTAGGTTTATACTCTATGACCTTCATGCCTACCATGAGGGTGAATAGGGGACTATTGATTGCGCTTGCTGAGAGATGGAATTCTGAGATGAGCTCCTTACACTTTTCATTTGGGGAGGCGATAGTGACACTTGAGGATATCTATCAGATTCTGAGACTTCCTATCTATGGATTACGACTGACATATGATCCATAGCATGGGTACTGAGCTATTAAGGACTAGTATGAGCATGAGGACATCATAGATCTAGGCATCTAGGAGTATGATATTAGATGGGAGGTCCTGTCAAAGAGGTATAAGTGATGGGATTGTATATCAAGTGTACACTCAATGCCAAGATCATCACTTCAGACCATCGAGGACATGGATTTCTAGTTGGCTGGGGAAAAATGATTGCAGGTATGATGCCTAGGGGGACAATTTATGCATGGGGGCCAGTTTTTCTATCCTTAATATACTTTCAACTACATGACATCACCTAGAGAGGAGTTCAATCGATTAGCTAAGGTACTACTCTACTCATGATATAGGCTTGGGAGCACATCACTATGTTTCATCCACTAGTGGGGAGAAAATTGTGGGCTTGCATGCCTTATTTCTACTGGTATAGTAGAGTAGTGACACAAACCCATGTTAGAGATGTTGGATATTGACACCATGCCATTGACCTGCTTGCTAGTTTTGTATGGAGGCCCTATAGATATTGCTAGCCATGGGAAAATGAGGATGATCACTTTCCCTGGTGCCAACAACCTAGGTACCTGATTGGATGGATAGTCCAATCTCAACATGTCATAGAGATGTACCTACTAGAGTGGTTATAGAGATAATTTGGTGAGTGCCAAGGTGTTCCTATTGGGACTAGAGAGTACGTAAAGTCATCGTGTGAGATACATCAATGGGGCTAGATGATATATATGGCAATAGCTTAGCAAAGCATAGATGCATTACAACCTGTGCAGTGGGGTTGGAGAGATGGGGATGCAGATGTTGGAACTGTGCTTGACTGTGATGCATGGTGGGCCACACATATGCCTAGCCCATTGACAAATCCAAACCAGTCAGCACTAGTAGAGGGTTGAGTTAGGGGCCCACAAGGTTACTTTAGAGGGCACAAATGGAGGGGGGATGGAGAACGAAGAGAAAAAGGGAGGGGTGATGATGGTGGGGATGTATGAGGAGGTAGAGGAGGGTGAGGAGATAGAGATTGGTTCAACACCTTTCATTGATTAGGGAGGAGCCATAGCATGAGGAGGAGAGAGAGGATGAGGAGCGGGTAGATGACGGACCTCTTCCAAATTTTGGATAGCAAGAGGTGCTCATGGAGGAGGAAAAGAAGGAGATGGAGGAAGAGGATCGACAATAGGAGGAGAAAGATGAGGAGGAGATGCGATACGCAGAGTGGGTCCTGCGAGAGTGAATTGTGATGGGGGAGGAAGGTGGAGAGGGTCTAGAGGATGTGTCGATTAGGGAAAGAGATGGATCCATAGATCAGAGGATAGAAAACATATAGGTACAAGTCAACACAATGACTACTAGGATATAGGCCTTAGAGGCAGAGGTGGACACCCTAAGGGAAGAGAGGGATGCAACAATTATTGATCATACACATGGCTACTCTTAGTGGGTTGACCACAAACATTTTTTGGGAGCTTTGAAGATATGGAAAAGGGGTAAGAATTAATATAGCTATTTGTATGAGGTAGAAGTACCACATGTGCAGAGGGAGTAGAGCTTCACATAGGTTATGAGTAGGTCTCACAACTGGTCACACTCTATAAGGTCTCATATCAGTGGGGGTGTTTTTGGGCCAAGACAACATTCTCCTTATGAGCATCATGCACCATAGTATAGGTTATCAGGGTCCATCTAGTGAGAGGATAGATAGGACTGTTAGCCATCAGCTTCAGGGGACAAGGGGAGCTCCAAGTAGAGAATATTTTGATATTGTATTGGGGCACTTATATTTTTTGACCGAGCCTATGAGCTTTATTTTTGGGATACATCTTGACTTTGTATTGTGACACTTTTTGAGATATATATGCGATACATGATTTTGGCAGTGAGTATATGATATGTTCTCTTATGTTATGATTTATGATTTCATATGATGGATTATTATGCTTTATGATTTCTATGCAATGTATATGATTATACACTATGGATGACTAATGTTTGTTTTATGCTTATACATGATTCCTAGATGTTGGATGAATGCATTTAGTTTTATGATGTTATGGATGTATCATGATTATAATGCAAATATGAATGTTTTATGACTATAATGTGATGATTATGGATGCCATGTATATGCACTATGTATGTTTAATGGGTTATGGATGCAAACTTATATGATACAATTATGCAGTGCCTATGTATATGCAATGTGATGTTTATTATGAGTTGTGAATGTGATGTTATTTATGATTTCCTTCTATATGATGCAAATGTAATGTATATACAGTGTGTTGTATGATGATGGATTATCATTATGAAATGATGTGGATGTAATGACATGCTAAATATGATGCATTATGCAATGTATGATCACTTATGGGTCTGTATATGGAATGATTATATATTAAATTCTAATGCTTTATAGATGCAGGATGATATGATATGATAATGATGTTGGATGACTATATGAAATGCATATATGCAATATATGTTTATGTATTTTCTAATGCAATATGGATGACCTAATGTTTATGATGATGCCTATATACTTCTAATATGATTATGTATGTAGGATATTTTTGTGTGTCATAGGATACCATTAGGATGTGGATAGAAGCAACGTTAGCATGGAGGGCATGGATGTTAGGATGGAGTGAATGGAGATGTTCAGAAAGATTAATATTTTTCCATGATAATATTTTCATTTAATCATCATTAGGCATTAAAATATGACAAATGGACAATCAAAACCATGGTATGACATAAACCAAGGTGTGAAAATTTATCCACCTACGAAAAATGGAAATTCAATAGAAAAGGAATGTCCTGACTCATACTAAGGGCTAAGTTACCCTATTCTTTTTTTCAAGACAATCCACAAGCATCAGTCAAAATAAAAATAGGTTATGACACATCATCACTCCTCTAAATTCTTCATGGGACATCCTCGAGGTGGATAGTAACATGACCCAAATCAAATCAACAAAAGATAAGACAACTCAGACCAATAAATTCAACAACCATTCAAATTGTTTTCCAATGTTTGTTAGTCTATAATGGTTTGATTGACCAATTGATTGGCAGGTAGATTGTTTGACAATTCCTAGTTTCGGGAGAAGAAACATGTTGTATAAGACATCAAGCTTGATTTCCATCATGTAACTATTGATCATCGAAGCTTGCGCTTCTCCAACAGTCTTATGTGAAATTCAATGAGTGGGGGACTAATTTGTGCCTCACTAAATACCTTCGAGATTTTTATAGAAAGTTGGCTCTTCCTTGTGTTTTGGGGAAAGAGGTAGAAATAAGTGTGAATAAAACATAAAAAGGGGTGATGTGCCAAAGCTTCTACAATGTTTCCAACCTAAAATTTGTTTCTTATAATTGATATGATGGAAAAAAATGCCACAAACCTTTCATTGTTGAGAAAAGAACAAGCAACAAAGGCTTAGTGAAAGCACAATGTAGTTATTCAAATCTTCTTATGGGGAGCATCCATTTAGGTCCATCAGATATAAGAATGCTCTACCAATTAATAGAAATACAAAAATTCATAGAAAAATCTTCTCTTTACATCATAGTATGAAGAAAGGCTAACTTTTATGAAGAACGGAAAAGTCGAAAAGATATAGTCCAATTTTTTAAAGCTAGCATTCACCATAGAAGCTTAATGACATGAAAATTAACAACACATACTAGCAAATTAGACATGACACAATAATTTAATCATGAAAGAAAGATAAACAAGAAACCTGATAAAGGCTATATCATGCACAATTTCATAGATCTCTTATAAATATTTTAAACTTCAAATAAATGAGCATAAAAAAAAGGTCGGATGCAAATATGATGATAGTTCAGACTTTAAAAATATAACATGCTAGAGAAATAACAATGTTCTATAACACCTTCTACTTCTGAAAAGAAAAACTCCCTACTTGATCTAACTTTAAAAGAAAAATAGTTCTTGAAGCATTTTTTTCTAACTCTTAAAATAGGTTGCCACCTTCTATTTATAGCCAGCAAAAGAGAGCACCACCATTAAAAAACATTTTGGAAGTAGAAACTACTAGATTCCCTAGCCTAATAGCTCATGATGCGATCCTACATCTTGATTAGATCACAACAATATTTTCTCATTAAGTCCCAACTAAAACAAAAATGGTTCTTCAAATATTTAGTGAAGATAGCTATCAGAGAATGATTAGACTGTAAAAATGCATCCTAGCAAAAATCTAATTGGTCAATATCAAGGTTGACGATGCCGACTTGAAGGCTCCAGTCCAAAATCAAAATACACACCATGTTTTGACTGGCTCTACCCTAAGATATCACTCTGTAAAAATAAACAAACTGCCTGAAGCAAAAGATGACACATCAAACAAGCGAGGACTTCTAGCATTGTGAGAATGGCTTTGGGGAAAAACTTTTTCTAGCTGACATGTGTCCCAACCCACACCCAAAAGAAAAATGATATGCAAAAAAAATTTCAGCCACCATGTGGTGCATCACACACCTTTTTGGAACAACTTTGTTTATTTGAGCGTGGATCAATCCGAAGCCGAAAAAGAGTGGGCTAAAAAATCAAAAAGACTAAGGCAAAAATTTGCTTTACAGTAACCACCTGTATAAGGAAAATGATAGAATTGATGAATTGATGATGTGTGATTTTAGGAAGGAAACATTCTCTATAAGACAAATAATTGACTAATTAAATGCCTGATGTTGATTTGGCATTTGACTTGATTAAACAATTAACTGACTTGGCTTGAAGACTATTTGGATAGTTTGTCTTGTTGATTCCTGATTTGTTTGAGATTAAACTAATTGTTTGCATTTGATGAAAATATCTGACTTATTATAGGTGACATGGATGATGACAGACTAAACAAACCCTAATTTCAAATGGGTATGAAAGTTGAAAAGATGCATAATGTTAATCGTTCCAGGCTATGGGAAGGACAAAAAAGAAATATTATGGATGACATGAAAAGTGTGAAGGTGAATTTATGATGAGCGACGTTGTGGAAAAACTAGATAGAATGATTGTGGATGATAGAGTGAGGGTCGACTACACATGGCACCTGGTTGCCAAGTTTTCACCATGGTACTTATCCAAAATACAACTAAAGTGGTTTTCACTATTAGACAAATTATTTCTCTTTACTATTTTCTTCATATTTTTATTTTTTTTGGTGTCATCAAGATGCTAATTTTCTAGGATTTGATTAGGGCAACAATTTTTTTATGTTTTTCATTTTTTTGTATTTTTCTAGGTTTTGGACATGTCTCTCTGAAGCTAGGTGTAGATTTTGCACAAGTGCAAACTATTGATAGGCTCTGACAATGGCTCCCCTTTAGGAGTTGAAATCTGATAAGCTGCTGATCTATAGACTATCATGACGATGTATAGAACCAAAAAATTAGGCTCAAAATTGCATGGCTTCTCTCACTCTGCTTGATTCTTACAATTTTCTATTAAGCTTGCAAATCTACCAATGTATTATGTCTTCACTCATCTAACAATTCCAACTCATGTAGTCTGGATACACGATATTCTTTATCATCAAGATGCCCTTGCATGGATACCCTCAAGGAAGGCAACTCATCCTCAATAGGAAGGATGGCCTTAGAACCAAAGACTATGGAATATAGTGTGGCTTATGTGGGAGTGTAGATGATAGTGTAGTAAGCCCATAAGGCAATATTGAGCTAAAGGTGCCAGTCATGACCAACATCATTGACAACCTTTTCAATGATTTTGACAATGGTTTTGTTAGATGCCTCGGCTTGACTATTACCTTATGGGTAGTATGGTGTGGAAAAGTGATGTTGGATATTGAATTTTTTCCATAGCTAGTGGAACAATTGGTTCTTAAAAGGATGACCATTGTCAGTGATGATGGACAGTGGAAAAATGATGTACTTAAGGATAAACTTAGATATATGTTTACTAGTAATGTATGTCATGGGAATAGCTTCAATCCATTTGGTGAAGTATTCGGTCACAATGATGATGAATTTATGGTCATTAGATGAGGTGGGATGGATTTTACCTATGAGGTGGATTCCCCATTGGGAAAATGGTCATGGTGATGTGGGCAGCTATAGGTCTTAAGCTAGCAAATGTATGAGGTCTACATGAATTTGACACTATCGACATTTCTTAACAAAGTGATATGCACCACTTTCCATTGTGGGATAGTAGTATCCTGTACACATGATCTTCTCAGTTAGGGTTAGACCACTAGAGTAAGCTCCACATATACCTTCGTGTACCTCTCGCAATGTAGTTTGTGCTTCATCACTATTGAGACATCGTAGGAGGGTGTTGTCTAGGCTTTGATAATAAATAGTGTCACCAATGATGTGCATGTTTGGAGGTCTTTCAGATGAAGGTTGTATGTTGATTGGAAAATAGGTTAGGGGGAATGACTTGGTCATGTAGGTATTCATAAATATCTTGGTACTGAGGGGAGTTAGGACCAACAAGTTCACACACCATCTCATACTCAAGAATATCAAAGGTGGGAATAAGTAGTTGTTCTACTAATAACTCGTATTGTAGCACATTATCTAAAATATCTAAGAGAGAACCAATTATTTCCATTGCATCACTACCTTGTTTTGGATTCAAGGGACCTGCCAAAAGATGATGTTATCAATGTACTACTTGAAATTGTCAACCATCCATTTATAAGGGGTGAGCTTCTTGTCCTTTGTGTCATAGTCTTCATAGACTTTTCAAATGATCAATTCTGAGTCACCATACACATGAAGGATTTTGATCTTCCATTTGATGGTCATGTGAAGTCATGTGAGTAGAGCCTCATACTCTGGGATGTTGTTTGTGCAAGAAAAATTAATTCAGAATGACTTGGGTATAGTATCTCCTTGGGGTGTAGCAAACAATATGCTTGCTCCTAAATCATGACTTGTGTGAGATCTATTAAAATATAATTTATATGTTTTAGACTTATCCAGTGTGGGTATAGACTCATCAAGGAAGTATGAAACCAATGGATGGTCTACCTTGGTGGGTACATCTATGAGTTGTTTGGCTATAAATTTTCCTCCTATTACTTTTTGTTTAACATACTGAATATCATATTCACTTAGTATCATTACCCATTTAGCTAACCAATCCGTCAAAGTTTCTTTGCTTCAAGAAGACATTTTAATTGATCTATCTTGGATACAAGTTTTTTTTTTATGGCTCAACATGTAATGCCTAAGTCTTTGAGTGGATAAAAACACCAAAAGGTAGGCATGTTCGATAGGACTATAATTGAGTCCATAACCCACCAGTGTACGACTAATATAATAGACTACTCTTTCTCTACCGTCATCATCATTTTGTGCAAGTAATGCCCCTAGTGTTGATGTGGTTTATGATATGTATAGTATGAGATGTCTCCCATTAATGGGAGGCATTAGGATTGTTGTTGCTAATAGAAAATCCTTTATTTTTTGAAAATCTTCTTGACACCTGTCTGTCCACATAAATGGTACTCCTTTTCTTAGCAAGTGGTGGAATGGCTGACATTTTTTTGTGAGTTGTACAATGAACCTTAGGATGTAAAAGATTCTAAATTCGAGTGTTCATACCTAACTTATATTGTTCATAGATGACATTTATATGATAGATTTTACTTTATCAAGGTCTAATTAAATGCCTCTTATAGAAACAATGTACCCTTGGAGATTTCCTTATGTTACCCCAAATACACATTTCTTTGGATTAAGTTGTACTTTATACTCTTCTAGCCACTTGAAAAAAAATTCTAACACTCATAGATGATTAATTCTTGTCAATTATTTTTCTAATAGTTCATCCACATAATCATCCATGATAGTGTGCATGAGGACATAAAATATTGTCATCATGGAAAGTTGGTATGTAGCCCCTATATTTTTCAATTGAAAAGACATTCAATGTTCTAGTAGTGTGTTCCCCAAGGACATGTGAAAGCTATCTTGTGCTGATATTTAGGAGCTATTTTAATCTGATTGTATCCCAAGAAACCATCCATGATGGATAGCATCTCATATCCCATCGTTAGGTCCATTATGATGTCAATATTTGGCAAGGGGAAGTCATCTTTTGGACATGCCTTGTTCAAGTCTCAGAAATTAGTACACATGTGTATTCATCCAATTGGCTTAGTCACTGGTACTAAATTAGAAATCCATTCTACATAGTCAATAAATTGAATGAAGCCAAAATCTAATAACTTCTTAAGCTTAGCCTTGAGCAATTGGGAAATTTTTAGATGCATTTTCTTGAGTTTTTTCTTGACTAGTTTAGCATCAAGAAAAAATGGAAAGTGATTCAAAACCAACTCGGGATCTAGACTAGGTATGTTAGTGTAAGACCAAGCAAATTTGATATGTCTTTTTGCAAAGGCACGAAACTCTAGTTGTTCTATTTCTATCAGTGATGCTGCAAAGTGGATAATCTAAGGACTTCCATCCTTCCCTATGTTGAATTCTATAGACTTTTCAACTATCATGGGTGATTTCTCTTGATATATGGGAAGTAAGTCCAACCCTCCATCGTTGTGTGCCTCAAAGAGCTTTTCACCCTTGGATGTGTCCTTTCTTTTTACTTTTTCATAGTCTAGAGGCACCTTGTGGTTTTCACCTAGAGACCTTTCCTTTTTTTCTTTATCATTCTCACTTTTGGAACTGGAGGGGTGGAAAGACTCCCCAAAGTAGGTCATCTTATCAAGATCTATGGAAAAGCTAGCTTTATGATCTTCGTAAGGAATTCCTTCATGTAGTCCCATAAACTCAATGATTGCTTCATCATTTTTTAATACATCTAAAATAGGTTGTCCTTTCTAGTCCCAAACTATCAATTGTGGGTACACTAAGCACATTTGATCATCAGCATTGTCAAGGTTTAAAATAATGAATGGGAAAATAGGGTGAAAATGAAAGTGTTGTCAAGATCTCAAGAGGAATAAATCCAAGCTTCCTTTGGTTGAGGGGTCAGATAAATCAAGTTCTTGAATTGTATCAGCTAGGTCATAATCATTGGATGTGTAAGATTCCCATTCTCACTCATTGGAGTCGGTCTTGATGTGGGAATCCTTTGATGTATCGATATCCTTTGAAGCACTCACTTCCTCATTAAAAATTACCTTAGTAATAGGAGCTTTCACTTTTAATGGTATGAACCCCGACCCTAAATTCATTGATCATTTGAATGGTAGCAAAGGTTATGGCATCCCATTCTTGTGTAAGCCAAACCCATTGCTTCCATCATAGCTTTGAAGCCTTTTCCATACTGTTCGGTTGGGAGTTGTTTGGGTTCAACATCTTCTTGTTTGTATAACCATGTGAAAACATATTCTTTGTTGACAACTTCTTTATTCAACTCTCCCCATCTTTTTTAAGTTGTCGTGGGAGATGCTCGAATAGTGACCTTAGGTTCCTTCTTGACAGCTGACAATCTACCATAAGATTTTGGGAGATGTAAGTGTGTTGACACAATAGGATATCTTCATATAGTATTCTCCACATCCCTTGTCTTGGACCTAGATCTTGGGATCAGAAGATGGAGTTTTTTATGTGGAATCTTTCTTTGAGGTGGAAGGATCAACATAATGGAATGATGTGGATGATGAAGCTTCCTGATTTATTGGCACTTTTTGCTTAGGTATTCCTCTTAGGTTGTTGCAAGACTATAAAGGATCAATATCACCATCTATTGTGATTTCAATGTTGTTGTAGGGAAACTTTATTTAGGCATTGGCTATATGTGGATGGGATAACCTTCATGGTGTGAATCCATGATCGGCAAAGAAGAATTTTATATGGAAGATCTAAATCTAAGACTTGGAATTTGGTATCCAATGTAGTGGTCCCAACTCTATTAGGTATTGTTATGACAC
This sequence comes from Sequoia sempervirens, assembly GCA_007258455.2. Classification (NCBI taxonomy): domain Eukaryota; kingdom Viridiplantae; phylum Streptophyta; class Pinopsida; order Cupressales; family Cupressaceae; genus Sequoia; species Sequoia sempervirens. Next base: position 23,934 of record VDFB02325382.1, read on the forward strand.
CCTTGGAAGAGAATTCTACATTTTCCTTAAAGGATTTTATGATAATTCTCTTTAAGGAGTCAACACAAGCTTTAGAGAAGCCAAATTCCATAACTAGTTTTCGAATACAAATATTCAACCCTGCTCCACCATCTACCAGGACTCATCTAATTTTATGTTTATTGATGTACAATTCTAAGTGTGAATGATAATTATGATTGGACTTTTGAAATGAATAATATTGGTCTGAAAAGGTTATGTGCTAGGTGTTGGCTAAGTATCCCACCATTTCCTAGAATCGATTAACATCAAGGTTAATCGACATAGAAGTGTTTTGCAATGATTTTTCTAAGATAGCCTTGTGCTCAGGAGATATACGAAGTAACTCAAGGATAGATATCTGAGCAAGTTTCTTCCCAAAGTGGTCTAACTGATTATATTGGGCCTTCTATTGTTGTTTAGGGGGGAGAACCTTGTATGGTCACCTTGGTTCATCATGTGGTTACTGCACATTCAAGACACTTCTTGATGGTAATGGTATTCACACAATAATCTGAGGCTCATATGTGGTGTATAGTATATTATTGAGTGAAATTGGTATAATTGGCTTGGTCATTGGTCTTTGAACTTGAACTAGAGGTTTTTCTTGTCTCATGGTCATGCAAAGGATTCTTAAAGATTGTATGGTACTTATTGGAGGTCAGTTTTTCAATGTCTACTTCAATGACACCATCTTCAATTTGGTCCTAAATTATGTTCTTGAGTTATCTACATGACAAAGTTTTATGTCCTTTGATACAATGGTGATCGCAAAAGGAATTGTCATCCCACCATGATTGTTTAAATTGCCTTGGATTGTAATGTTTCAGGTCTTGAAATTGTATGATCTTAGACTACAAAATTTGTTTCAAGATGGATTTAGTTGGCTCTCCTAAGGGAGTATATTTGCATTTTTTAGGAAAGTTCCTTTGAGGTCTATGTTCTTGGTTATTTTGAAGGGTGTTTGTTGTTTTCTCTGGGAGGCATGGTGGATTGTTTGGTGTTTTATGTCTTTTAAGTGTGAGTGTAGTACTAGCATGTATTGTCTTTGCATTGACAACTCCGTGATTTGTGACATTCTTATTATGGGCCCAATATTTATTTTTGTCATTGGAGGTGCTTTGGGTGGTCTAGTTTTGGTTGAAATTTTTAAGTTCCCCTTTGCAATGAGGGACTTCTCAATTATAGAACCTTTTTTCCACTAGGCCAAAAAATGTAGTGCAACAATAGGTTTGCAATTGATATTTTAAGTCCGTGATCAAGTTTTCTACAAACATGACATCTCTTTGTTTCTCAAGGATCTTAATAATACATTGAGTAGCCATACTCCTCCATCTTTGGAAGAATATTATGAATGACTCACCTTCTTATTTTTTATGATATAATGTGGCTATGGTAATGTAATTTTTGATGTTATAAGCAAAGTATAGCATGACTTTATCAGCTAGTTCATCCCATGTTCTTATGTCAACTAGTAGATAGGAAAACCATTTGAGTTATTTTCTTGCAAGACTCCTAGGGAATAATCTCATGAGATATGTATGTTCAGATGTAATGTCTATCAAAGCCATGTGAAACTCCCTTACATGCTCAAATTGGGTTTCCCTTTCCTCTATACTTGGTTAAATCTGGCATAATATAGTTTGGAGGAAATGGAGTCATGTATATGCACCCGTCAAAGGGATATGGACAAAGCTCTTGTGTTGAGTAAGCTTTATTTGTTGATATTTGCATGTTTTCCACTTGTTTTTGAAGTACAAGAATTTGGTTGGCTAAGACATCAACTTGAGAGAGTGATGTGTCTACTGCATTTGCAACTGCATAATGATATGGGCCCATGTTTGTTTTTTGCAATCCACTATTTTGGGTGGATGAATTGGTGTTGATCCTAGATGTGTATGATGTGTTTTGATTTGGAATGTTATGGGTGAAAGATGGAATTTGTGTTTGGGTATGAGATGTGAAAGTTGGGATTTGAGTTTGGGTATGTGTGGTGAAAGTTAAGATGTATGAGGTGTTTGTATTAAATTGCATTTAAAATGGGTTTGAACTAGTTTGACCTTTTGTGTTTTGGTTGCTATATTGTTTGAAAATCCCTTGTGTGTTAGTTTGTAGAGGAGTGCTTGTATTAGAACCTTGTGATGTGCTGGTATTTGAATTTTTTGTTTGTGTCCTGGGTTCACAGATATAAACCTTTCACATTTTTTTTCAACCCATTGGGAAATAATGGGATGATGATGCACCCATGGAATTAGATGACGAATCAAATGGATTAAATGTGTTTCCAAAGGGTTGTTTCATTTCTTGTGTTCCAAATAGCATTGTGTAAGCTATTGTAGAGTCTTGTGTTGACCCTCCTAATGGCATAGATGCATTAATTTGTGGGATGGTACATTTAGAAGTAGATGTATCATGTCCTTGGCTTTGTGTATTCTCATTGATGGGTGTTGCTTGAAGTGTGTTAACATCAAATCCATTAGGAAGTTTAGCCCCACTTTGTAATAGTTTTCCTAGGAATATTTGTAGGTATTGTGCCACTATTTCATCCACAAACCATGCTACTTCAGGATCTTGGGTTGATGCCTCAACCTATTCTTCTGTTATAGGTCCTTCTTTGTGCCTTATCATGAAATTTTCGTAAGGATTTGGAAATGATAATTGTGACCTAGGTGCCTCATTGGAATAACCAAAATTCATGTTGCTAGTATGTTTGTAAAAGTCATCATCTTCTTGGATGAAGTCCATCTCTTTTCATTTCCTTTGTAATCTTCTTTGGACCATAAAATAATTGCAAGTATGAAGAGTGGAATATGAATCCCGATGAATGACAATGCAAAGGTGAGACTAAGACTAAATTATACAACTATACTATGTTTTTGGGTTTTTTGGGAATATGATGATGCACCTATATGGCCAAGATCAAGGTACCAAGTGATAAAGGTCAAAATTGAGATATGATAATGTCACTAAGGTCCAAAAATCTATGGTAATTCTAGGACTAAAAGTATGCTTCAATTTATGCCAATGTTATGCAAATATGATGTTGTGGTGAAGGGTGTAATATGGATAATATGAAGACTAAACACTTTTTTTGACCTAAATTGAGGTTATCTACCAAAATAAGATGGTCTACTATGGAAAATCTAATTATCAAGACCTTAAAGGGGACAAATATTAAAGTGATGATGATTGAAAAGGTGGCCTCAAACTAGAATTATGAGTTCAAAGGACCAACCTAAAGGAAAAAGACTTGATTGATAAAATGAAAAGGTCAAGACAATCTAAATTTGTGACTAAGGTCTAATCAAAAGTATGATTAATTTCCAAATCTAAGGTCTACAAAAGTGTATGCAACTAATAGATGGCCTAGAGTTTGACCTATGATGTATGCAACTAGTTAATTGATATATTGATTGATATAAATTTATATACACCAAAAATAGACATATAAGATTAATTATGAAACAATAGAGAACCTTAATATTTTAATATAATAAAATAAAAACCCTAAAAATATCGTATATAGAAAAATATTCTATACATATAAATTTATTATGCTATAATTGAAACACTAGACATATCAAATTTTTTTTTTATATAAAAGGGGTAAAAACTTTATTAATAATCAAAGAACATCATTACAGAGCATCAACAGGCCAATGTCTATGAACCACCAGGACCAAACAAGAAACAAGAAGCCACATCACTCAACATTACTAGCTTTTCCATCTTCAGTAAGAATCCCCACCAAGTCTTGGTGGAGCTCCACAAAAACTTGACCCAACGCATCAACATTCCAACCCTCTATATGCTTTGAACCCCAATGAGCCAAAAAATTAGTTGCTCTGTTCCACTCCCTCGAAATGTGGGTGAAGGACACCGTCTCCATCAAAGAACTAATCTACAAAATCTACTGAACCAACCTAGTCAACTACCAATGAACACTAGACAACTTTCGATCCTTTAGCAAATTTATCATGACTTGAGAATTAGATTCATAGATAACCTTATGCCAACCCAAAGCAAACACCTACTAAAAAACATATAAGATTGCCAAAACTTCCATAAGATTAATGGGTTGCACCCCCTCATGAATAGAAAAGAAGAAGACCATTGATCCCAAACAGTCTCTGCCAATCCCCACAACCCCAGTAGACCTAGGATTACCCTGAGAAGAACCATCTGTGTTGATCTTTAAAATGCCAGCTGGGGGCATCCATCTACCCCTCCTAAGAACCCTCTGCCACTGGCGCCAACCAATCATGAGGCTAGCAGACACCAATGATGATCCATGAATCCCTAATCTATCCACCACCTCAGCATCCTCTTTCTCCAAGGGAAACCCAACGTCATGTTTAGTAGCCACTATTTCCTAAATCATACCCAGAATTCTTTGCCAGACTTGTTGCACAACCATCTTCTCACCATGGAAAATCCTACGATTTCTTTCTAACCAAATCTTCCACAAGATGAAAGTAGGCCCCACATCCCACACATCCTATAGAAAAGAGGCCACCAAAGGCGGCCTACCCAAACTGCCCCAAAAGTCAATCAAAGAGGAGGCATGAACATAGGAATTGTTCCATACTCCCCATCAGAAATTCCATAGCTACGAAGAAAAGGAACAATGAAAGAAAAAATGTGCTAAATCCTCCTCCCCTCCCCCACAAAGAACATAAATAGAGGGACCCTGAAAACTCAACTTTTGAATGTTGTCACACGCCAAACATCTATTTCGAGCCAAGGTCCAAATGAAACAGTTACACTTTGGCCAAGAAAACTTATTCCACACTCTCCTCCACCAAGGTACCTCCACCCCCTCCAGCTTGTGAGATAACAACACCTGATACCCATAATCAACCGAATAGACCTCTTTTGGATTAGGAGACCAAGAGAGAACATCCCCATCCTAAAGGCAACTGCAACACCTACTAGAGAGGATATTGTGAAGCTCTTTTCATTCTTCATTCAATCCAACATTAGGCCATTCATCAGGACGCTTCCATCTCACCATCACCAGCTGGTCATTAATAGAGAAGGCCATAAAATCACTCACCCTAGACTAGCCAGCCACAAGAAACCTCTAGCACAAAGTCAGCAGATTAGGGAACTAAGAAATAATGGGAGGAAAACCATCCCAAGAATCAGACTAGAAGTGAGCCTTCAACCCCCCTCTGCAAATCCAGAAAAGTCCATCCTTAATAAGTGTCACACCTTTCTTAAGCGTACTCCATATCATCGAGCCTCTCCCCTCTAGAGGAAATTGGGGAATATCCTACCAAGCAACACCAGGGAAGTATTTATGAGATAAAATCCTAGCCCAAATCTGATCCGCTCCACTCACCATCTCCAATACAATTTAGTTGCTAGTGCCTCCCCAGTCAAGGATGACTACCTTAACCCAAGGCCACCAAACTGATGCGGGCTACAAACAATATCCTAGCTAAGAAGGCTCCACTTTGAAGACAAAAAGCTACCAGACCAAAGAAACTACGTAGCTAAAGAGTCTAAATCCTTAACAAATCCCATCGGGGCCACCTGAAGCATACATTTGTAGGTGGGAAGAGCTTGTACCACTGACCTGAGCAATTGGACACAACCAACAAATGACAACCACCTATGAGTCCAGTGATTAACTTTCACCTAAAATTTATCCAAAATATTCTGCCAAGAAGCCTTAGGTAGCTTACCAATAGAGATAGGCATACCAAGATAGATCAAAGGAAGAACCCCAATTTTAAATCTCAAGATATGGGAAATCCTCCATTGAATGGGCATTAGGTTGTTAAAGAAGAAGATGGAAGATGAGCTTGTTCTTTTGAGACTCTTGTAAAATAGCCAACAAGTCTACCTTAATAATATCCCAGAATTCTTGAAAGAATTCAATCGAGAAGCCATTAGGGCTAGGAGCCTTCCCTTTCTTCATCTGGAACACAGTCTCTTGCAACTCTTCCAAAGAAATGTCACCCATGAGATGCTCATTCATTTCCCTTGTGACCAAAGAAGGAATACAAGAAATAACTTGAACCTCCTCAAGAGAACCACCATGCCCATCCTCCCTAAATAAAGATTCAAAATACTGCACAACTTGATTCGAGATTTCCTGAGAAGAAGAGAGTTGCTCACCTCTTTCATCAACTAGAACTGAAATAGAATTACCTTGCATCTTGGCTTTCACCGAGTTAAAGAAGAAAGCAATATTTTTATCTCCTTGAAGCCACTCAATTCTAGCCTTTTATTTGGGTATGTGTAGGATCATCATGGAAAAAATAAGCCCTTAAGTGGCAAAAAATTTAGAAAAATCAGAGTTAGGCAACTTGACATAAAAATTTGAATAAGTTATCTATATTATTTCAAAATTAGGTAAGAATAGAATATATAGAAAATTGAATGTAGTTTCTAAACTACTAGGTTTATTTTAAAAAAGAAAAAATCTATTTAGTGAAAATTTGATATTTCAATGCAGTACTACTTAAATTTCAGGGAAAAATAAGAAGTAGGTGTCTCTTTGACTACCCTAACCAAAATAAAATGATAATATTTTTTTATAATATTTTAGACATAAGTAGAGGACTCATGTCTGGATGTGATGCATATTTTTTTGTAATTTTTTTCCAAGTAAATAATTAATTATGAATGTTTTACTACAAATTTTAAAAAATATAAAAAATCGTATGTCTGACCACCTTAACTTGGTCAAAAATTCATGAAATTCAAATTTTCTTTTTTTAATCCTATAGTATGTGAAACATAGAATTTGATGCATGTTTTAGATTTCAAAAATGTGATTCTGTTTGAAAGCTATAGATTTTTTTCAATCAACCTATCAATCAAGACTTTAGTCATAATTCAAATAGAAAATGAATAATAATTATTTATTAAATTCAAATTAAAGCATAATTTATATTGGTGGAAATATGAGAATATCCTTTCAACAATTTTGGGTAAAAAAAAGTTGTCAGCCACATACCATACAAATACCCATCATATCACAACTTTTTGGACCATCATGATCCTGCACATACCCGTTTCCAAAATACTTCCTCTCTCAACTCACACTCCAACAACTGTAGAGCCCTATCCTCATCCTGGAGCAAGTTAACCATCACTCCCTCTTCCCTAATCACCCTTGTGATACCATCCAATTCAGGTTGAGCATGAACCTTATCATGGAAAATGTTTCCAAAGCACTATATATTCCAACGTTTCAGCTAATATTTGGAAAATTGAAGCAACTTAGCAAAAGTATGCATCACTGTACCAAAATCTGGTCTTCCAACCTTCCACCAATCAACCACATTGACATGTAAATATGGGTCTCTCAACCACATGAGCTGAAACTTGAAGGAATGAGAATGATGTACATGAGTAGAAGAAATGGCAAGCTTGATAGGCCAATGATTTGAGCCCCTCCAATCCAAGATTTCAGAGCAAGAGAACCACAAGCCACCAATTGAATAGTAGGAAATGAGGAAGCGATCCAACCTTTTTGTAATGCAACTATCCCCCATCCTTCGATTGGTCCAAGTAAATCAGCCATTACTGGGCTTGATGTCAACCAAATTCAAAGTAGAGATGTTGTCTTGAAGAAGTAACGCAAAGGTATCCGACCTTGCATTACCTCCTCACTTCTCAGCCAACTCAGCAATGGTATTGAAGTCACCAGCCATAATCCACAGATGAAGAGGAACCATGCTATGCACATACCTAATATGGGACCATAGCAACTACTTGCCAAGAAGATCAACATGCGCATAAATATTAGAGAAAAGAATAGACTCTCCCGTTTCAAACCAAGAAGCCACCATAGAAATGGAAGACTTAAATGACATCCACCAAAGAGGGAAAACCTTCTGAGGGTTCCACAAATAGGCCACACCCCCAACCAAACCAAGGGCACCAATGCACTAGCACTCACCACTCCCCCATAACTTGGGCATCATACCTACCATACCCTCAATTGATAACTTAGTCTCCTGCAAGAAAAGAACATCAGGAGCATTACTTCTAATCAAATCGTGAATTTTTTTTTGTCAAATGCCACTGTTCAAGCCCCTCACATTCCATGATAAAATAATCATTTTAGGGGATTCAAGAAATGAGAATCCAGAGTCTTGACCAACCCTGACTCGACCAAGTTTTCCCCTATTAACTTAATCTTTTCCAAATCCTTCTTACGACCAAGCTTGGAAGCTTTCTCTCCCATCACTATTTTTGAGTCCTTTTGATGAATACCCAAAGGAGAGGAAGATTTGACACCCCTCCCAATATCAATACCAACATTCAAAACTGGAGGAGACCCATCCCCACCAACCTTCTTCAACTCAGCTATAGGAACTAACTCCACTAGAACACCCATGTGAAGATCAGTAACCATCTAAGAAACATCAACATCTTGTGCATCCTGAGTAGCCTCAGAGAGGAGACCTGTCTATCTTGAACTCAAAGTTACCTGATCAAGGTTTATGAAACCTGAATTCACTTCCTACTGGCTAAGATCATCTAACTCCTCAAATATTTTAAAAGTATCCTCATCTTGTCTCTCCTTCAAGGTCCTCTTCTATCCCCTATTCCTATTGCAATCATTGACAAGGATGAAACCATTTGTAGTAGCCCCATCTCTAGGGATAGGATCCTTCCCCCTATTAGCCATAGGTGGGTTGCATGGAGGCTGAGAAGATGGGGGCTCCACAGGCCTAGCCTTTGGACAACATCGCAACAAGTGACCATATTCATGACAAAGACGACATCAAAATGGAAGAGTCTCATAATCCAAATGTTGTACCCAAGAGTAAGAACCCGCACACATATCTACAGAATCTGGCAAGGGTTTACCCAAATCAATTTCAACACAGATACGAGCATAAGTCATTACCTTCCTATCCAGAGTTTGTTGAGAGGAGCTGATTGGTTTTCCAAGCAAAGATGCAATCAACTGCAGAACACCATCATGAAAACATTTCATCAGAAGTCGAGGAAGCCTAACCCAAAATGGAACACGATTCAGAAGCTCCTCTAAAGGATTGAAACATGCATGCCAGGGTTTGATAAACAACCCCACTTGGTTATGAAAATAGGGACCCCCTCAAACACCCTATTCCGATCAGCCATGTAGTCAAAAGTGACCATGAAGTAATTGTTAGCCAACAACATAATGTCCATTTCACCCTCCGGTGACTAGGTTCGTCTGGCCCAAGACACCAAAAATTGAGGAGAAACCCTCATCCCCAAAAAGTTGCAATATAAGGAATACCTGGAATAATATTATATATCTTCAACTATCATCTTAGGTGGAATGACCAACTTGGGTCTCTCTTTACACCGCTCAACACATCCATTTACTTTGGTGATGCGAGATCCCCTCGACATGTGAACACCACCATCTACTGAATCCTAAAGGAAAAGGTTATTGTCAATAAATTTTGTTGCATGCAATGGAAACTTTGAGCCAATCACAGAATGAAAGTCCATGCCTGAAGGGCCCTGCGAAGTCTCCCCCAAAGGCATTGAGGCAACAAAGCTAGAGATGACCATGTAAGGCCGAACACCAACCCTTCCACCAAACACCCCACCTCTCTCCACATGCTACCCACACCACCCTACCATGCCGAATCAGAAGAGACACCGACCACTTTCCTTCCACATGCCCCAAAAATTCCAATCCGCCTACAGCCAAACCCAAGCATGCACAGGCATGCACCACCATCGATTCCCCAATAGCAGGTGCACAACATAGTGCACCAAGGTTTCCTCAGGTGCACAAAAATGTAGTCCAAGCAAGAAACATGGCCATGAACACCAGGTGACACACAAAAACTAGAGAAGGAAAGAAATCACCCCCTAAACCAGCCAACAAACCCCACTCCAGTCGCACAGGAACAAATAAAAACCGCTCACAAGCTAGGACTCAAATGCCCTAGCTCGGTTTTGGGAATTGCAGACACGCACACCATCCATTTAGTTCCAATTGTTCACCCTAGACATATCAATTGATATAGATTAATATATTATTTAATATCATGAAGGAAAAAGGAGGCTAGAAAAATAAAATATATGAAGTTAATTTTGGCTTATGGGTGATCCCACAAAGCCGGTTTACAATGTCTGGGAGATTCTGATTTTTGTTGAAATCACATATTTTTAGAAAATATAATGATTTAATCCTTAAAAAATTTCATTTAAAGAATTCCAATCAAATAGGGTTTGATCAAACTACCTTAGATCAAACCCCCTTGGATAGAACCCCACTAGTTTTAAACCATACCCATAAAAGAGTCTTCTTTACACCTATCAAAATGTTGATAAAAAACCACTTTTGATTTACCTTTTGGGGGATCAAATGAATTCATTTAAAGTTTATTTTTTAAAATATTTAGTCCTTATTATAAGCTTCCCAAAAAGTATAATTTTAAATAAATTTAATTTAATTATTATATTTATTTTTTATTTCTTGTGAATGTAGGGTTTTCACTGATAATCAAGCTCTTTGTTCTGCACATGTGGAAAAATAGAAGAATATCAAAAAATAAATAAAAAAATATGAGTGTACTAGATATTGAAGTTCTTGATCCAACAAAAAAAAATTGAATTTCGATACATACAAAAAATGTTGTGTTATACGGTTTGCCTATGTCTGAATTGTAATTGGTTTGACTTTGAAACTTGATTAAGGAAAAAATATTCAATAAAAAACTATGAAAACAATTGGAAGCACTAGATATCATAGTTACAAACCTAAATTCAAAAAAATAGAATTTTATCCTCATGAAAAAAAAGTTATGTGTTATATGGTGAGTGTCACTCCTTAAAAATGGTGTTTACTGAAAAAAACTAGTTTTTGAAGGAGAAGGAAAATAAAGTGCAATCTGATTCCAAAAATTTGAATTTTTTTTTTTGGAATCTATAGACAAAATTTGACAAATCACTAGTTTTCATCATCTTCAAATTCCTCACGGTTTAGCCGCTATAGGTGCCCGGAAGTGAAGATTTAGTTAGAAAAAACAAATTCAGTATCCAATTTGGCAAAAAATTGTAAACTAGTATTGTGGGATCACCCTTATGCAGTCAACTTGGGGGTTCAATCTTCTAGTTTTTCCAAGCTAGTGGCAACCTTCCATGACATTAAAATTTCCACGCAAGCTAGGCTCTCTAACTTGGTTATGGAAAGTGACTTGTGGAACATGGTTCTTATGCTAACTAGGCAAGCTTCTCCCTGTTGGACTCTTCAGGATCCCATGTCCTTGGCTCACAATCTCATGATTTCCCTTGGGAATTGTAGTGTGAATCACATGTATAGGAGCATCAATAAAGTTTTTGATGCCTTCATAAATCTTGGAGCTTTTACTCCAAATTTAGTAAAATGGGATAATATCCTCCATATCCCAAGTCGGGTTCTTGAATTAATTTAAAATGATGTCAAAGTACTATCCAAATGACATCAAGTTGGATATGTTTCCAGCTTGTATTGATTGTTTCCATTCTCATCAATTATAGAAGCTTAAGTCTGTTAATCAATCTATGCATATTTACTTTTACTTGTGGCTCTGGTTTTTGTATGCCATTTCTACTATTAGTGTTTCCTTGATTTGAAACTTGTGTATTGCAATGGGATGGGATTTGGTTCAAGAGGAACCTACCAACTGTGATGGATGGAAGCAAGATAAGGAGGTTTTGGAAATTCTGGAATAGGGCAAGTTGGCTTCATATGTGGAGGGGATGTAGGGAAATAACCCCAAAATTTCATTGGAGCTTTTCAATTCTTGGGTGGATGGAACTGTTATTATTTGTGGGGTATCTTTTATGGTGAACCCCAATTTTATTGTAGAGGTCATAGGGCTATCCCTAGAACAAATTTGCATTCCTCATAAATCAAAAAGTCATTATTAGGAAGGCATGAAATGATTCCTAAAAGAGGGTGAGAAGGTGTATAGGTTGTAAAATGGCTTTAACTGTGGACCTACCTAGTATTTGGAGCACCATTTCTAAAATTCTCATGAGGTACGTCAATCTTGAAGGGCGGTTCCACTATTTCTACACCCATCTTTTCCCTATGCTTAATAATCTTAGGTATAATATCAAGATAAATTTCCCCTTTTTGCTCATGTCTTCACTAGAGCAATCTATTAGAAATTTTTAGGCTAAATGCAATAAATTACCCATTCACCAAGGCCTTATTCTTTTGTTTATGAAAGCTTCATTATGTGCTTCTTCCCTCCCCTGCTACTGTGTACAAGAACACTTTGACTATCCTTGACCCTACCAATCCCCTTGGGGACCCAAGCCATTCTGTTACTATTGATGAAACCCCTCATGCCATTCGTCGTAGCACCTAGGCCTATGGTAAAGCCCTTGTGAATGATAAAACACCCTACCCCTTTCAAATGCACTCCCCTTTTAGAGCCCATGCCCACTCCCATTTCTACTTATGGGTCAGGGGAGTATGATAAATCTAATGATGATGATGAATCATGGAATCCAACATCTCCCAACTCTACTATGCAGTCTTCAGCTCATGACCATGTCTCATATGTTCCCAACACCCCTCTTATTTCTAATGCTAACACATAAAGTTCTCCCAACATGTGCATCAATTTGGAGGAACTTGTTATTGAAACTAGGTTGGTTCATACCCCTACTAACCCCCTGGGAAAAATTAATGAAATCTTGGAGGCAATTAACATTCAGAAGGATATCATGAAGTGGCTCTTGGGTTAGTTGGTCATGGCTAAAGAAAGAATCTAACTTCTTGAAGGAAAGGTTATGGAACAACTGGTCCTATGGCATGGGTAGGTGGAGAATAAGTCACATTGGGACATGATCACTTCTTTGGAAAATTCTTTTGGGAAGTGGGAAAGGTGGGAAAAAGAGTTGGATGATCTTCAAGCTATCATTGGAAATGAGGAAGAAAACAACAATTTACTGATTGAGATTGATTCTATCCACTGAAACATGGAGAAGACCATGTAGTGCCTAAGGGTCATGACTAATGATAGAAAGGAAATCGTGAAGAACACTACCCTCACTCTAGGTTTTTTAGGATGAGTTAAAGAAGTGCTAGTAGAAGTGGGTTGTGGAAGGTATGGATGACGGTCTTACATAGAAGAAGAAGGGAAAAAAGGTGGACACCTTAGCTTGTGATATCACGAGGGATACCTAGGCCATTCACCAAGGGCATGTGACTTTTGAAAAGAAGCTCTAGTTCCTATCTCTGGAAAGGAATGTGATCACTAGTCTCAAGTTATTTGGAGACCTGTAGGTGTCGTGTGGTTTTCTGCTGGTCTCAACTTTGTGGGTTTCTTTTTATTTTATTTTCTACAGGTCAAAATGTTTAAGGTTTAGTTTCTATTTACTTTTTTGGTTTTCTCACTGCTTGTGAGTTCTTGGTTTACCTTTATGGTTGTTTTTTAAATGGGCACGAGCCCTTATAGTTTTAATCTAATCAAAACATATGTGTCTATTTCAAGTTAAAAAGTACCATTATAAGTTGACCAAACCAACTCCAGAAAGAATAATCCCACCACAAGTAAATAGAATATAAGTAATAAGAGTGAGTTGTTTTATTGGTCAAAATAATGGAATAAAATACAAATGTAGTGATAAAAATATATGAGGAAAAGTTATAATCTACCATTTTAGGAGTTCATGATTGAACTCCCATAGCACGATAAGCATCATCTACAATACAAACATCCTATCACAAAAGAGAAAATAAAATAACTTTCTATGAACCTTGAGATTTTACTAGATGAAAAAAAATTATTATCACAATATATAGTGAAACCAGTGTTATAAAGACAAGGATGAAATTAGATATAATCATATAATGAAATTTTTCTTAATCTCATGTCTTGAAAAACATAAATTTCATGACCTAAGTAGGCTTAAGCATGCTATTTTAAATAGAGACCTAATAATAATTAATTAGGTGAGAATATTTTTCACTCTAACACCCCCTTAAGTACAACTTACAGAGTGTGATAAAATGTGAATATTTATTAATGATGAATGCATGCATGAGTCTCAACTACAAGAAATGGGGATATACCCATGTATAAATAAATAAATATCTCACAGTGGGGGAAAAGGAGAAAAATTCATAAAAAAAATTCTCTCCAAAAGAGAGCATAATATAAACTAGCATGTATCGGTGAAAGAATAAAATAAGGATTCAAAATGACCCCCTAAGGATTTCTTATATCATAAATGTATAGTAAATATTATCCTATAGGGGGAAAATATGAGACTATAAATCCCCCCCATAAAGAAGTAGTTCATGTGCCAATTATGAGTGCTTAAAGATAAAATATGATTCATTTCTTTTAAAGGGTTTTAGGTCCCTTCAAAACTTGTTTTATCCACTAATCAAAAAAATTTACCCCGTTGTGAAGAAATAGACCCACTATTGATTTTAGAAGCCATTCCTATTATCTAAAAGAATAAGTAATCCAAATCAAAATGCATGCCTCTACATGAAACTCTACTATCCTCATATTGAAAAAGATTTGTCCTCCAAAATAGGAACTAAATTCCTAATCAAAGAAGTAGAATCATAAAAGTAAATTATCTAAGCTACAAATAGAAATAGTGAAGATGTGATGACATCACTACCATCAAAAAGGTAATACAAATCCTCTAATATGTCTTCAAGATTTTAAATGTGAGTCTCCATAAACAAGGATTCTATGTCTAATAGTTAGAATCCTAACAAGGTAGATCTAGAAAGTCCAATGAATATATTACTACACTAAATCAGTAGGAGCCATAGTTGTACATATTGATACTAATCTAATTGGGAGTAACATAAGAGGGATATGTGATCTTCATAGGAGGATAAGGAGAAAGAAAATTATCTATACAATCACAACATTCAAGACCTATGTAATATATTTAATCTTATCTAAAGTATCATCATCAAAGGGTATATTATATAAATCATCAAGAGAAAAGAGGTAATTTATAGTAGGATCATTTGTGAATGGAGAAATATATGGGTCCCCAAAGATCCCATGCATCTTAGTCCATGGTGTGGTGGAAATTATTTTCCAATATAATACACATAGTGTCAAGATCAACAGTAGAACAAATCAATACTACAGAAAAATAAAATATTATTACCCCATGTTGATTTATTCTTTGGCGTGTCTAGTTTAGGTATGAGTCTATAAATATAAGATAAAATATTAAGATACCTGAGGCATGTTTCAAGATGTAATTTTTCAAGAACCATAATTATCCGTATTTAGGATTGTACCACATAAGGGTAAATAGAAAAACACATGATAATGTTGATGAGTGTTTTTGCACATTCTCAACATAAAAATGTACTAAGTATTCTATCTCTCTTGAAAGGAAATATAACCTATGAAACTTGAAAAATATAACCCCAAGGCTTTGATAGTCAAGTTTTGAATTTGTAGAAAACTACTTAGTGGTTAAATATTTTTCTATTTTAGAAGGTGCCTTTCAATTTCTATTTTAGTGGTTAAAAAAAGATATGGTGAGAAAAGATCAAGTTAATAAATCCTAAGAATAATGATATTATTGATTTGATATTGCAAATATACTAATACCTCACAAAAACAATTCCTTCTTACTCAGAGACTAGCTAAGAATGTTCCAAGAATAGCACAATCTTCAAAGGAAATGAAATATTTTTAGATCATGTTCACATTTATGTAAATACCTAATTATGGCATAATTCAAACAAATCTTTAAAATTGAACTAATATCAAAATAAGGCTTAGACTAACCATACAAAGTAACTTACAATCAAAAATCTACAAATGCTATGAAATAGAGATCTATCAAATATCCTTATAGTTCACCATTATCATAACTAAACATTATCTAATATTGAGGAAAGGAATGATGTAGGCATAAGAAATAACAATTGGAACATAAATACTCAAATATTATGTTGTATTGATTTCAAATATTAGGTTACAACAATTATTGTTCAACAAACTTTACAATGAGAGAATATTTCCTTTTATAGGCAAGGTTAGAAAAACCTAAGGAAAAACTAATGGTGGAGATTATTTCAACACCAAATGAAAATATTAAATTTGTATTAAATATTTGGAGAACATTAACTTCTTGCAACATATTCCTCATCTAAATCCAACTAAATTTAGATACAAATGTACCTAGGGATATGAAAGAGTATATTATAATATATTTGCATTAATTATATTTACAAGATCCCTAGTAATATTGGGAACAAAATTCTTAAAAAACTTTATAGATGGTAAGTTACAAAAATTGATCATCAATCAAACTTCTTCCCTTTGACTTCTCCTTCATAGAAAAAATTACAAAGGATGTTAAAGCTAAAGTAACTTCATCATTCAAGGGACCAACAACAACATGGATCTTGTAACATTAATCATTGATTGATCAATCGATGATGTAATGCCATGTAGGAAGGCATCTAGCTAAAGAAATTATGAGGCTTGACAAAAAGTTGTGTAGCCTCATCCATAAAATTTGTTGATAATTATTCAATAGGCTATCTATGGATCAACAAATTCAATTGCTTCTTCAGAACATACTCATTAGTTCTCGTACAAGAATCTAACTTAGCTTTTGTTAGCTCCCCTAAAAGATAGCCACAATGCATCAAAACTTTGCTAATTTGATAATTAATTTTCTTCACTTCTGGCTCCACTTGCATCACTACATCTCTATGGAATTTGAGGGTATGCAACCAATAGGGAGGCTTCTTGACTAATTCCTTCTTTAGGTTACCCTCTTTGACTATCACTTCACTAGAGAGCTTCTTTATAGATTCTAACTTGGTAAATACCAAGCTATGATACTTCTCATTGTTATTTTACAAGGGGAATTTCAATTGCCTAGAAATAACTAGAATAATAATGGTCTAGAAATTTAGAAGATAATATAAAACCCTAGCTACATTTATTTATCTAAGATCTGAAAATAATATGCAACATCTAATATGACAATTTGAGTGATGATTTTATTCCTAAACTAGCTCAATATTAAATAAAATACAAAATAAATTGTGAGAAGGGATTAGTTAATAAATCCTAAGGATAATGATATTAATGATTTGATATTGCAAATATACTGATCCATCACAAAACCAATTCCTTCTTACTTAGAGACTAGCTAAGAATATTGCAAGAATAGTGAAATATTGAAAGGAAAGGAAATATTTTTAGATCATGAACATTTACATAAATACCTAATTCTTGCATAATTCAAAAAATATTTATAATTGAACTAATATCAAAATAGGGCTTAGACTAACCATACAAAGTAAATTACAATCATCTACAAATGGAATGAACTATTGATCTATCAAATATCCTTATAGTTCACCATTATGATAAGTAAGCATTATGTAATATTGAAGAAAGGAATGATGTAGGCATAATAAATAACAACTAGAACACAAATATTCCAACATTGTGTTGTATTGATTTCAAAAATTGGGTTACAACAATTATTTTTCAACAAACTTTACAATGAGAGAATATTACCTTTTATAGGAAAAGGTAGCAAAACTCAAGGAAAAATTAATGGTGGAGATTATTTCAACACCAAGGGACAAGATTAAATGTGTAATAAATATTTGGAAAACATTAACTTCTTGCAACATATTCCTCATCTAACTATGACTAAAGTTAGTTACAAATGCACCTAGGGATATGAAAAAATATATTATAATATATTTGCATTAATTACATATACAAGATCCCTAGAAATCTTGGGAACAAAATTCCTAAAAAAAAATTCCAAATAGTAAGTTACAAAAATTGATCATCAATCAAACTTCTTCCCTTTGACTTCTTTTTCATAGAAAAATTACAAATACAATTAAAGCTAAAGTAACTTAATTATTCAAGGGACCCACAATAGCATGGATCTTGTAACATTGATCATCATATTTATTGATCAATTGACGATGTAATATCATGCAAGGAGGCCTCTAGATTAAGAAATTATAAGATATTGACGATGTAATATCATGCAAGGAGGCCTCTAGCTTAAGATATTAAGAAATTATAAGATATTAACGATGTCAAAACTTTGTTAATTCGATCATTAATTTTCTTCACTTTTAGCTCCACTTACATCACTATATCTCTATGGAATTCAAGGGTATGCCACCAGTATGGAGGTTCCTTCACTAATTCCTTCTTTAGGTCACCATACCTTTCATTTTCTCTATCTACATTTTCATCCCTTACTATGTTCTCTTTATGTGACATCTCACTACTCAGCTCATATAAAGCAGCCAAGTTATTATCATTGTAAGTTGAAAACATGATGGTTTCTTAATGATGTGTTTGGGGCTTTATGAGGTTGGTATTATAGAATGTTGTGCAAGCTGAAACAATAGGGGTGTAAATGTTCTTACATTCATTTTTGACTTCTAGCTTACACCCTTTATCATCATTTGGTGTTTTATGGTAGTAAACACTTGGGTTCAAATGACCCTTATGGATTCCATAATTTATGTTATTTTCAATGCTCATAGCTATCCCATATGCTTGATGCAAAGTTTTGGGATCCTTATCTCTTAGTAGATAATTCATATTATTATCAAAAGCTCCAAAATAAACAACCAAATAGACTGCATCACTCAATTCCAAAACATCAAGAATTTCCCTCAATATTTTAGAAAATCTTCGGATAAATGTTGGGACTATTCTTTCTCAATGTTCATAAATTTATTTAGCAAATAACTAGCACTAATTATTTCACCCAACTACTCCATGAACACTACTTTGAACTCATTCCAAGAACTGACAAAACATACTGGTAAATCAGAGAACCAATCTCTTGAATCTCCTTTAAGAGAATGAACAAACAACCTCATGATTACATCCTCATGATCTACCTCAAAGTCATCCATTAAATTGTTGAATTGTTGCAAATGCTTACTAGCTGATTCACACTTTGTACCACTAAATTTTGGTAGCTCATTTCTTATTTTAGATGGAATGACATTTGGGTAACCACAAATACCACTAAAATTTATGGCCATCTACCTTTTAATGTTGAAACTTCCTTTATTGCACAATAGGGGATGTACACTAGGATGTACAGGTTGATGATACATTTTCTTTAACCTTTACAGGCCTTTTTTTGTATCAACTTTGTAGTTACACAAGGTAGCTTCGACTTCTTTTACAACATGATCTTAAGCTCTTATAATGCAACTTTTTATCTCTACTTGCTTAAGACCTTCTAAATGTATTTCTTCAAAAACATTGCATACATCACTTCATAAAAGAGGTTATAATCTAATAATACTGAAGTATGCAAGTCTATCACTACTATTCCCTTTCTTAGTGCTTAATAACTCAATAGGGAATCAACTTTTATAAGACTTACAAATATGGTTTTCATATATAGATTTATCTTTCTTGAAAACCAAAAACTAAAGAATACCTAGATATGTTGCAGCAAAGGGTTCTTGTTCCTAACTAGAAACATTTGCAGATATATTCAACATTCTTCACATCTTTATCAGGTTCTTTCGACATAATCTCCACCTCTTTTTACAAAGGATTGAACTTCAAGCAATATGAAGCTCCTTTAAAGATGAATGTCCTTTTGGGTTTTCAACCACAATAGAGTCACACATATACCTTTTGAAACATGTTCAATAGAAACATTTCCAGATCTAAAAATTCCTTAGTATCTGAACCAAATGTTCATATTTCACCAATTCTCAACTTTGATAGTCTACAACTAGAGATTCAAAGTCTCCCCAACAAAGTCACCTTTTTTGTTGGTGTTTTTTCCAGCAGAACCAAAATAATCTTTAAGAAGTAGCCAACTCCTATGATGAAGAACTACTAGGTTAGTGGCCAACACAACAAGCATAGGATATTAAGGTCCGTACTCTTTCACTTCAGGCTCTGTGAAACCTAGGAGGGTAATCCCAATTGTGTTTCCATGCACAATATAATTAATTAGTAACACATTTATACACAGATTGATACCTATTTATGGAAAATAAAATCAACTTCACTGAAGATTCGCAAGATTTTCAAGTGAATGATTAGCTATCTTCTGGGAATTGGGGATAGTTCCACTTCTACTACCCTTGGAAAAATATTTTTTTATTGACTATTCTCTTCTCATAAGTCTAGAGCTAGGAACACTATTTGTTCATCCTATGCAAGATTTTCTAACAAAATGACCAATGTCTCATCAATTGGAGCAACAGAGTCAAGTACACAAGGGGATAAATAATTTACAAATTACTCACTTAAGGAAGAAATGGACTATCTTCATATTGCTTTGCATTTATGAAAACTTACTATGCAAGAAACATTTACTTCTTATAAATCCTAAGCCATTCCTTACAAATTTTATAACCCTATTTAAGCATTTTAATTAGTTCTTTGAATTAAAGCTGAAAACAAAGTAATACATTCAAATGAAATGTTTGAAGACAAATGATAACACCATTAGTATTTCTCATTCATAACTTCATAAGGAACATACATAGGAGAGTATCGACTTCTAGACTGATATTTGTTTTGATATTAGTAATTTATATAAAAATCATTTAATATCATTACATTTAAATGACTTCTTATTCAAGACAAACTACTAGCCTATTTCAATATTCTATTCTAAGTGCCTTTCCTAAATTTAGCTTTCACCTAGAACCCTATTGAGACTTCAGAATTCGACTCCTTTAATAAGCCTTGAAATCCCTTTTATAAAATAAGGGAGCAACAAGCATCAGGCTTAATTACATTTACATTTCATTTCATTTGTACCAGAATTCAAGATATTCTTAGTTTGTTACATTCAATCATATGAGGAAAATGGTAGAGTAAAAGACCAAATTCCATATTCCTTGAATGAAGACACACTAACTCCTCGAAAAGTAGAGTTTTTTGTAACCGTGTTGAATCCTCATCCTTGTTGACCAAAGAAGATTCTCCAATAGCAGCTCCAACACAAACTTGTATATTGTCTAAAAAGACTATATGCCCTGCCAAGGTTAACTAGTCTGGAACTTCTCCTACACACCAGCCTGAAAACATTCCAACTCGACACATGAAACAAGAAATCACATAAGTGATGAATAGGATAATCTTAACAAAAAGGGCATGGTTTCATCAAAAACAAAAATAGGGTGCAATCATCACTCTGAGTCATTGACCTCAGAGGATACTCACCCATGTTTTGCTCGTGGTGGAACTAGAGAAAATATCACCACCTTCTTGTCAGAATTTTCCAATAGTACCAAGGAGAGGGGATAATAATCACCCTCTAGATCAATGTCACCCTCACTATCTAAAGGGTTGTTACAAACCTCACGTGGAGAATTGCATGCCTTTAGATAGGCCTTACAATGCTCATTCTTTCTCCTTGCCTTCTTTTTATATTTCACCATCCTCTTCTCTATGTGTTTGAATAATTCTTCTAAAACTATCTGCTCTTATGGATGGTAATTTTATTTGGTACTATACTCCTTGAATTTCCTGAATCCTATTCTTCCTTTAGGCATATCACGAGCTCCATGGATTCCACTTTCATTCTCAAGACATTCCTTAGACTCAAATAAAATCAACTTCTCCAACTCCCCAACCATCATGGTAGGCCTACTTTCCTAGAATGTCTACACACTTCTCAGGAGAATTCAATTCCCATGAACTTATTTATTAGCCCTCAACCATCATTCATTGCAAAATGAATTATGACAAAGAAGATCAATCAAGAAATTTTCATTAAATAGGCAATCTGAAGCATGCAAGATTAATGACTTGAAAACTCCTCATGCGAGCAAGTTGATAACTTACAACTCAATATTGAATCTAAGTCATTGATTTTAAAGCACTTAAACCTTCATCCATGGTGATATGAGCCTTTTTTTAATGTCCTTAGCAACTTGCTCATAGAAAACAATGATGTCAACTTAAGTGTTGTGTTCTGTTAATCAACATGTATCGCCAACCTAATCCACTCTTTCATTAATATCGGCGAAATACATAAGACCATTTTTTCTTAGAGAGATACTTTCTCTATACACTTCATCACTTCATTTATGATCCTCCCAAAATTTTGATAAAATTATTTATGTGATGATCCTTAGTCCATTGGATTATCCTGCTTTAAAACTTTATCAACAATTCCTCAATCCTCTCTCTACTTTCTTTTTTGCTTTATGCTAAATCCTCAGGATTTTTCCACATTTCCATTTTCATGTAGTAATCATCGCTTATCACTAATTTACTTTATCATTTCCCCATTCTACCAGTGATGTAAACATCCTTGTGATAATCTTCAGCCCTTGGTTATGCGGCTTGACCTTTGGTCACATTCATCCTTCTATCGCACATCACTAATTCAAACCTTGCGTCGAGGGTCCCATCTGTGAGGGTTGATGTTGTGGAAGCACCAAATTTAGACATGTACAACCTGCATAAAAAAGATGGCACAAAAGACATTGATCATAGGATCATATCTCATTAGTGATAGAAAAACCGTTTAGAGGACACCCATCGCTTATCGCTAATTCAGAACTCAAGTTCTAAAAAAAATCTGTGATGAGTGATGAAGTTATTACATAAGGTATTTGTTCATCGCTAATTCTCCTCATATATTTTGTGAGCAATTAGCGATGAGAATATTTACAACATTTGTAAGGTCCATTGTGTATCATTGATGTGAGACTTTATATTCAAAACATATTTGTGATCACGTGATATACAAGAAATTACATGACATCGGTCATCAATTTTAAAAGTTTATCTTTTTATGGCCATCTGTGATGAGTGATAAGAACATAAGACCAAGGCATCGCTCATCGCTATTACAAATTTGAAGGCTTAAAAACCATTAGTGACGAGTGATATTAAAGGAAAACATCAGTCCATCACTCGTTGCTAATTCAAGGTGTAAACCTATGAATAAATCACTGATGAGCGATACAACTAGGAGGGCCATCAGAGCTTAAGTGGAAATTTTAAGCACGTGTTCATCAGTTGTTCTAAAAGAGGGGACTTCTCTAGGATGAAATGAGAATAATAGAATCAAGGTTGTCCAAATGATGTAACACAAAGAATTCAAAGATCAAAAGGTCCTTACTCAACCTTATAAAATATAAAGGTTTCAACCTAGGCTTGAAGAACCGATTACCAAGTGACAATGAATGACCCAAAATATATTAAAATAACTGGCCACGAGAAATAGGGAGTCAATGGCAAGATAGAACCCTGTAAGCACTTGTAGATAGAAACCATTTACTCAGATGCAATAAGGGTTTAAGATGGAATAGTGAAATTTTTGAGGGTTCCATCAAGAATAAGACTTGACGCATAAGAATCAGTATGATGGGACTTAATGCAACAAAAATTAAATCAATTATTCTTCAAACGGTAAAGAATATCATAACAAACAACTGAATCTAACTATACCAAATCTAAAATAGATACTTTGGACCTCGCTAGTCCCCAACAATCGCCAATCTGTTGGTTATTTTTTGAAAACCAAATTGATCTCTAGAAATACCTATGGAATTTTCCATTTCCAATAATCAATACTCTAAATGGATTGGAAAATGAAAAAATAGAAGCTGCAAGACTTCTATTCCTACTCTTTAGGCTCTGTGAAACCCAGGAGGGTGATCCCATAATGTATATTCAAGATTTCACATAGTTATAACTAAATACACTATAAATAACAGATACTTCTCATAAAACTACTCAACATAATGCATCAAATAAGTTGGTAACTCATAAATCAATGTCCTATAAATGGAGTATGAGAAGGTGGAACTTCAATGAAAGACAACTATAGTGATAACCATGAAATTGGTATTACTTTGTATTGTAGTTGTTATACTATTATCAAAATTAAATACATAACACTGAACTCCAAAAGAAACTTAAGACGAAAAAATCTAAAACATGCTTAGTATTATCCTAACAATTTCACAGTGTTAACTCAATTTTTCAACTCACCCCTGCTTCCAACCCTAAATTCTTTCTTATAGAGATGAAAGAGAAAAACAAGCTTCAAGCCAAAAAGAACACATGTCAAAATTTTATTGGACCATTGCAACAATATTTCCTTTTCAATTACACTTGAGTCTTCAAGTGGTGAAAATAAACATGAGGAAAAATTGACCTCAACTTGTAGAAAATAGGTCCCACCTCAAAAAGGCATCATTTGCTTGTTACAACAACTTCAAAATATTCCACATGCACTCAAAAAATGCCAACCGTGGGAGAACCAGACAACAAAACTTATGAAGAAAGATAAGGAAAGCAGATAAAAATTCAAAATTCTTTTATCCATATTAGCACCACGTGCTACCTATTTCAAATTGAGGAGACAACAATATTTCACAACATTTTATCAAAAGCCTAATCTGTATTATAATTAGGCTATAGATTATTCTTCTCCTATCCATTATTTACCTTGTTCATTATCAATCCCTACACAAATTCATTATGTGTATTTTTCCAACCAAGTGTTATACTCTTCATTACTTGTCCATTTTACATTCAATAAACCTTGCACTTTAGTACTGTACTGAGAGTATCTAACATCAATTAAGACCCTGGCCTCTTTAACAAAAATGTCCATCTTTTTTTCAATCTCCACCATTGTATCAATATTTAGATTTAGTAGGATGTAGTCAGTGACAATCAATGCCATCATAGCTACTGCAAGCATCCCTCACAAATCTTTCTTCTAGGTTTCAAATGGCTACAACTCACCATTTGGACTAACTATCCAAGGCATACCATGTTCCTCCATCTCTTTAAATATTTTCAGCTTACTTTGGAGTTGTACACTTAACTTTCTATGGAAATTAGTTATCTCATTAACTGATTCAATGATTTGCAAGATTTGAGGAATATTAGTAGGTGCCTGAGGATCCTGCTTCATTCTAGGCATCATTTTTATTAAGGCACTCACCCTAGTAATACCATTATTGCATTCATTATTGAAGGCCTCTTGTACCTATAGATACTTTTTATTTACTTCATGAATATTCTTGTAAGCAACCAAAACATCATCATCCTTGTTGACCAACTTGGTCTCCCTATGCTTCAATACATGCTCAAAATTTTCATTTGCCACCTTAACAGTTTCAAGCTTGGCCTTCTTGACATTTTATTTCTCAACATTCAACTGATCATTCAAATCTTTAATTTTCAAGGCCAAGGTCTCCCTATCCTATGTAGAAAAATTCAAGGAAGAAGAGGATGGAAGGGCTATTGTCTTATTTGATTGAGTAGCTTGAATAGTGTCCCTCATCTTATTTATCTCATCCAAGGCCTTATTATACTCCTTCACTAAAGTATCATACTTTTTCTGAGAAATATGTGTAGTATCCACACTAAGCATTGTAGCATGAACAGTTAACTCAGCTACTTGGATAGGAGTTATATCTTTAGCTCTTTTTACCACTAAGGAACCAATAAATTCTTCAATAGGCCTAGCAACATTATTTTTACTAGTATTAGGTGCCATAGACCAAATTGCAAGAGTATGCAACTTTGGACTATATCCAGATCCAAACACCTTATCCTCAAACTCTCCTCAAATATTGAAGCTTGAGGGTCTCTTCTTACTACATCATATGCTATAGTAGTAGTGATAGTAATTCCTGGTAATAACATGATTCCACTATCTGTGTCAATTTTCTTAGCCTCAGTGGGAGTAATAGCTGCAATTTTAGCATTGATCTTTTCCTCTAATTTCTCAACTTCTTCCTAATGAGAAGGTTTAGCATTAGCTCAATCTAATTCAAGTCTCTCCTTTATCTCTTTACTCCACTATTGAATCAAAAATTCATGAAACTCTTTGGACTGCACAAATTTATCATTAGTAAGGAATTCATCACATTTGCTAATCTTGGTATCATCATCACTTCCTTTATCATATTGCCATTTGACAATTTTGTCAGGGCGAATATCTGAACTATCAGTTTCCTCAATATGAGGAAGAGGGAATTTCTGCTCCACCTCCCCATTCCATAGAGCATGCTCTTCCTTTTGTTCCTCCCTAACTTCTTGAACATTTGCAGGCTACTCTAGGATATCCATAGCTTGTTGTTGTTCTAGGAGAACCTGTGCTTGATCAGCATCCTCCTTCAACTTTTCCTTAAAATCAGCACTCTAATAATCCCTTAGCATAGTTAAAGCTCTTTCAAGAGGCTCTACAAATTTTACATTATATGGACTTATATAAAAGGAATTCCTCTTTATGATACTTTCTTCAATGTTCATTATAGTTGTTCATTCCTTCTTTCTAGTCATAATAGCCTCATCACTTGTCAAGTTCCTTAATACATCATCTTTGTATAAGAAATCATAGCATATCAATTTTAAGTTTTTCTCTCTTCTTCTTCCTCCCACAAAACCTTCTGGATCAAAAATACTAATCTCATTAAAAGGCATTCTAAGGTTATTCACCATGATCCCAAACTTTTCATACCCCTCAGGGGCAGTGACTGTAAAATAAGAAAAAGCACATTGAGGATTTACCACAGTACCCTTCCTAGGCTTTTTGAACATCTCATAATCCATAACATCAATCTGCCACATGAGTTCCATAAAGGCCAATCTGTCTGAGACATATAGGGGGAAAAATGTGGTGCCACTTTAGCCCCATAGGCTTTGATCAAAGTATATTTTGAATGAAGAAACCAATCTTCCCAATTATGTGTTTCTCTAGATCCTCATGTATCTTTTGGGCGCATGATAATATCCGATTTCTGGAGAAAGTCTTTGAATAGGTGCTACAACCAATGCTTCTAGGATACCATATCTTATAACATTAGAAAACAATATATAATTGGAATTGAAACAATCATGATCCCATATGTGTGTCCACATTTGTACTAGTAAAACATTATTTTCATTGTCCCTAAGTCTCAAATCCAACTTCCTTTTCTAGTAATAATCACCCTCCCATAAGAGCATATGCATTAGTAAAGAATAATGAGGGAAATGTAAAGAGAGAACCTCCTTCAAATTGAGGAAATCCTCATGCATCTAATCAACAACATAGTTGGCATAATAAAAACCATTGTTCTGATTATGACCCAGATATCTATGACCATCACCAATAAATCAAGGGCTATCCTTACCTCAAAATCTTGAGCTAACACTTGATTCAGGCAATAATAAGTGTTCTTGAAATGATCCAAAAACTCTTCACACTCAAGAGGCTCAGCATCCTTAGCGGTGAATTTCTCCTTGATCTTTCTATGTCAAACAAGTAGTCTCTCTCTGTATGCAAACTTTTTTTTCTCATATTCAACATAAAGCTCAATACGCCTAAACTTTACATTATAATTGAGATTTAACCCAAATACATTTATCATCTTGTCCTTTGTCACTTCTAGGATTGCATCACCATTTTCACTCCTGATTGTTTTGTCAATGGGATTATAGTTCCTAGTCAGTTCCATCATGAATTCCACATCTAAAAACACATTCGACACCACCAACTTTCCAAGGTTCAGCCCCCATAAGTAACATGCAGGCTTACTAGAATACCGCTGATTAAAAGAATACTGGAACAATTTCCACCCACTCTGGGGATATGGCTTTTCACCATTTCACCAGCACTATCAATTAACCTGGTGGTCACAACAACTTGACTAGTAGGTATTTTTCCAATTCATGACCTTCCTTCCTTTATGTCTCTAGAGGCCTCTTGCATAAACATTTTCGTTTCCTTTTTTGCACTTTTGAACCTAGTAGAAATTGCAAGAGTACTTGGTGAAGGGTTAGATACTGCAAGTGGTTTCAACATAACCTCATATGAAACATCTTGAGTTTTGAGTCATTTAACCCTCTCTTTTTTTGGTTTCCTCTCTGACCTAATACTAGATTCATTGGGCTCTGGATCACTCATGTTTGCAATGCAAGAGAACTAGGGTAAATAATTTCTTATAGTTGAAAATAAACCCTTTACAATTATGAGAACACAAGTCACTACTTTCAGTACCAAAATATCTCCCCAAACTTTAGGTCCAACACTTATCACTAAATTGAAGCTATCAATAATGGACAAGTAGACAATCTTCCCAATTTCCTATCATCCTTCTAAGGTATTTCACCTTAATATTTGAGCTAGAAAGAGATATATAGTTTTCTTACTCGGGTGAATATTTTTCCACACTTGCTGCTATATTTTTTGGAGCTTCCCACACAATTTCCTCAACTTCTGGTATCCTTTCTACTTTCTAGAAAATCCAAATGCATGAACAACCGGGTATCTACTTTCTTTTATGGCTAAGAGATGAGCATGCCACCATTAATGCTTGATAGTAAGTTCACTCGAGCGTGCTGACAATTAGTCATTCATGCTCAAACCCTAACCATTGATCACTCTTTTTTAAAACTATATCAATGGTTGTCAATTTGCCTCACTACTTTCTTCCTTTCTTTATATGAGGTATTCAAGATTTTTCCATGTTGCTTCTTCATCCAATTAGTTGTTGCTTATCGTTGATATACCTCATCCTTGACCAGCTCCATCAATGATGCAAGCATTCATGAGATGAAATCTCAACCCTTGGATTTGTGGCTCATCCTTAATCATGCTCATTTTCCCATTGCACATCACTAAATAAAACATCACACCTTGGATTTGATTAGCAATGGGAGATATAGTGAAGAGATCATATTAGGACATGTACACCTACATGAAAATCAGTGGTACTAAAGACATCGCAGATAAGATTTATTCAGATTAATGAATGAAACTTTAAATAGAGAACTTCATCGCTCACTACTAAATTTGACACCATTTTCCAATGGCCATTTGTCGGTCACTCAACAAATCTTTGTTGAAACAGCAACAAAATGGTGAAAATATTTCCATTGCTATTTTTTCGTCGAACATCCAATGACGAATTAAACGTCAAACTAACGGTGAAGAATCGTCAGTCAACTGCATCATGAAATACTCCAACATTTGTCAGAGTATTGACAAAAACTTTGTGTATCCACCGACGAATTACAGCAGAGGTTCGTCACCAGTTTGACGAAATGGGCAAGGAGTAGTGTCGAAACAACACCAAACTTTCATCAAATGTGCGATGAAATATTCAAGTAGTAGCATCGAAACAACACCAAAATTTCATCGACGTTGCGACGAAATTAGCAAGGAGTAGCGTCGGAAGAACACAAAAATTTCATCGCAAGTGTGATGAAATGGGCAAGGACTAGTGTCGTAGCAATGCCGAAAGCTAGTCGAAATTGTGACAAAATGGGCAAGGAATTATGACAAAATCTTTGTCGCAACTATAGCAACTTCGTCGAGCCTTTCTATTGATTCGTCGGTGGTTTTCGTCAAAATTGTGACAAAGCATCTATTTTTTTTTAAAAATATTTATGGAAATGTGCTATTGCGGAGACTGATGACTAATCATACATATAGACTGCATATTGGTTTGATGCTTCAAATGATGCATTTCTTATATTGAAAAGTGCATTACCTTATCAAGCTTCTCTTTGTTTTGAGAATAGTTTAATATTCTCTACTTAACAGGGCCAACCACGTGATGGTTGAAGCTCATTTGGCACCTCCCCCCCCTCACATCACTCTCAATTCCCCATACCCAATCATATAACATTAATCATTGATTCATCCATTAATAACATATAACATTCATTCATTCATCCATTAATAACATATAACATTCATTCATGCATTAATAACATATAACATTCATTCATTAACATATAACATTCATTAATTAACATATTCACATTCATTCATTAACATATAATATTCATTCTTTCAGTTTTTTACATATTATCAAAAATATGGTTGTCATGATATGATTACAATCACTTCTTTTTTTGTTTCTTTTTGAAAGCTACATAAAGCTGAAGTGGATTATTGTTTTCTAAATCAATATATGTCCCCCCTTTAGTTGTTCTACCCTTTGCTTGTGATCTTAATGTATGTGTAGTCATCTGCTCATGACGTGGACATTGCTTCAAGGGGGGATCTGCTACAATAAGAAAGAAATGTTAAATTGATATGTTTTATTATTATTCTTACAAGTATTTCATTAATTAAAAGAACATTAGAGTGGTTCTCTTTACCTGATGGGTCCACATCATGTTCCTAAACTTTTGTTATAGACTCATGCTCAACATGTTGAACACCCTCTAAATCCTAATATGTAGTTGAAACATGAAAGGTTATATTAATTAATACACCAATTGAAATTAAATATGTTTAAGAGAACATGAGGGTGGTCCTCTTTACTTGATGGG
This sequence comes from Sequoia sempervirens, assembly GCA_007258455.2. Lineage (NCBI taxonomy): Eukaryota > Viridiplantae > Streptophyta > Pinopsida > Cupressales > Cupressaceae > Sequoia > Sequoia sempervirens. Next base: position 54,206 of record VDFB02325382.1, read on the forward strand.
GCCACATCATGTTCCTAATCTTCTCTAGCCTGATCATGCTCAACACATTGATCATGGTCTACATGCTCTAAAGTTGAAACACAAAAGGTTACATTAATTAATACACCAATTGCAATTAAAAATGTTTAAAAGAACTTTAGAGTGGTCCTCTTTACCTGATGGGGCCACATCATATTCCTGATCTTCTCTACTGATCATGCTCAACATGTTGATCACACTCTACATGCTCTAAAGTATTGGGATGTACACCATGACCTTCATCTACACGTTCTGCTCCACCCTCACTAGGTTGCATTCCAATGTCATGTGTAGTATTATCATTGCTTGAATGTTTAAAACAAATAGGCATGTAATTACTTTATGGTGGAAATTAATATTGAATAGATTGCACAATTATTCAATTTTAAATAAACTTTATTGAGTTTATTTACCTATGTGTCTGATGCAATGGAAGATTGTGTTTGCCCAGTCAAGACTCTTAGGCGTTCAGCCATGGCTCCATAGCCTTGCTGGAAGGAAATCTTCAGGTCCTCTTCTGTGGGAACTCTGTTGAATTCAAAGCCCTAAATTTTTGCAGAAGATCATGAATTTTGTTTCTATGGTGTGATAAAACCAAAATTGTTTTCAATTTATTATAATTTGGATGCAATATTTCATTTATTGATACTTACAATTCGTGCAGCTAATTTCATATAACCACCAGAGCCAAGTTTGTGTTGCCCATGCTTTTCTAGTCTTGCCTTTGTTGCCTTCGATGTGTTGGGCAGCCTATGAAAAGTTTGAAATATGTTAGATTATGTAAAAAGAAAGAGTAATCAGTATATAATTACATTATTGATAGTATCACACATAGCATACTACTTTTAAAAAAAAAATTAATGGCATTTTCATAGCATACAGACATTGAGAGCATATAAAATACAAAGTTCAATCCATGAATTATAGAAAATAGATTTTTGTTGGTTATATTCATATTTTTGATTACATTGCACAAAACATACTACAACTGCATAAATATCAGATGGTGACAGTTGTCTATGCTACCACATTTTTCATACATGTCTACCAAAGCATTTTATCAAATAGTTCATTTCCTTGCTGCTATGGCTAAAAGCCTAAAATAGGTGCTTTCAAACAAGCTATGGATGCTTGGAAAAAATCTATCAAAAACATAATAACTTAATAGCATAGACAATGATGGAACTATTTCCATCACCTCAAAAATGGTCTCATGGGTGATGGAATGCCGACAATCGCGCCATTTGCTTTGTCATGGCATTCGTTATGGCGTCCATCACCATGAGAGACCATTACCCTGGCTTATTTTACAAATAGTTCACTACCTTTTCTATGCTACTACATTTTTCATACATGTCTACCAAAGAATTTTTAGTAAAATAGTTCAATGCCTTCATGCTATGGCTAAAAAGTAAAAACCTCAAACGGGTGCTTTGAACAAGCTATGGATGCTTGGAAAAAATCTACCAAACATAATAGTAAGCAATAACATAGACAAGGTAGTGAATTGTTTGAAAAAATGCACAGAAGAAATGCAATTTCCGCGGTGATGGAATTATCCTGATGTATTTCTTGTCATGGAATTAGATCATGGCATTCCATCACTATGAAACTACATTTCTTTGGACATTTTTTTTCAAGTAGTTCAACTTGCCTTGGCCATGCTCTTGCATTTTTCATACATGTCTACCAAAGCATTTTATCAAATAGTTCATTTCCTTGCTGCTATGGCTAAAGCCTAAAACAGGTGCTTTCAAACAAGCTATGGATGCTTGGAAAAAATCTATCAAAGCATAATAGTAAGCAACAAGCCATGGTCTCATGGTTTTTTTAAGCGAAAATCAACTCAATTTTATTCACGTTTTTTTGTAGATTTTAAACACGTTTTTTTGGAAATTTTTTAAGTTTGAAACAGAAAAAAATCATTGACCAAAAAGTCAATGATTTTTTCAAAAAATCAAGGAAAAAATTGTACAGCCTGTAGTTTTTTTAAAAATCATGATTAATTGGGATTTTTTGCAGATTTATGCTTCTATATCACATACCTTCCTTGGCCTAGTGGTGTCTTTCCTTTTTTCTTTTCAGCCTTCTCCTTTCCATCGGACACCAGGTCCTTCCACTCCCTCTCCGGAATCATGAGGGAATGCTCATACTTTTTGTTCTTCTCTCTAAATGTGACATATATTGGTCCCTCACATACTTTAGATAGGTACCAACTTTCTTAAGGACCTTGGTTCGGTTGAATGTTTATCACCGAACAACACAACTAAACGGTTAATGAGCTCATCTTTTAAATCTTCATTTTGGGCATTCCACCGTGTACGTATGGTGGGCCCGAAGAGCTCCAATGTAATATCACTTAGATGTTTATAAAAAACATCATTTCCTGCAAAATGATCATGGGATAAATAGTCTAAAAAGAGCAATCAATAAGTAAATTTCAATTGGATTATATAGAATAATAATTAAAGCATTTTAAAGTACCTGGGACCTTCTCTATCTTTATGGGAACAAAATCCTCAGTCACCGCAAGTGTGACCGGAAATGTTCTCGTACTAGTAATATGGGAAGATCCAGGAAATGCTACTAAAACATCACCAGTACTAGTGGCCTCTGCATCCCTAGGTACATGTCCTGACGCATGTTCTGGTATGTGTTTGCTGCCAAAGGATGCATTAACCAATGCCTGCATGGTTTGTGTTTTCGACATTTCAGATGACAATATAGGCATAGATGATGGGGTCAGATAATGTGATGTATGCATAGGAAGATTAGGATGGACACTTGTACCAACCCTTACTCCTCAGGAAGCACTTCCAGTACCCTGATCATGGCTAGCAGCATCATGAGGAGGCAAATAACCCTATAAAAATAACACATATTTTAGTTCATGACATAAAAGAGTACAAAATATAAAACCATGAATGAACTTATGTTATAATTAAAGACCTCATGATAGCTTACTTGCAGAGTTTTGTAATCTCTCTTGTGAATGCTAACCCTCTCTCTTATCTCTCTCATCTAATTGGGGCATTTTGAACATCAGTCATTTCTTCATTGCATTTTTTCATGAGCTTCTTTGCTCATTATTGAAAGGGGTTCTTTGAATAAGCCATGTCATCATGAGAAAATATTAATTTGCACCTCACTAGCGGATGCTCTCCTCTACTCTTTTGAGGTGCCTTTCCCGATTAGTCATCTGCAACAAGAATATTAAAAACATTATCAAAATTAAATCAAAAACTTATGAAAAAGCATAATAATAAAACATTTTGCTTGTATCTAATTTGTACAATTACAGTGAGGTAAACCTGTCGGGTATAAGTGCCTAAAGATACATCGTGATCTATGCTTTGGGCCAGAGCCCTCTCGGTATGATCAATGTCCCCTTGTGACAAAAATTAAATATAAAAAAACATTACCGAAATGAAACCAATAGACTTATAGAAAAAACATAAGAATAAAATGGTATATTGGAGTCATTAATTGGAGGTTAGATAAAATGGTGCATGGTATGTACCACCCCCATATGCTTGTGTTTGTAACTAAGTGATTCAAATTGTAATCGTTAACAGCTCTTCCCCTATAGTTATTGATTTCATCGCACATATGAATACATGGTTTCCCTCGTGCGCCTCGAATATGCAATTGGGTTTCTTATTTGTTGACCCAGGTCGTGTACTATTTATAAACCCTGTATTATTTCATGATGCTTTTGGCCTTCCATAAATGTACATAGCCACTCCTTTATTCTGATCCTTATCTTTTAGTTGTATATAATTTGCTGACAATGCATACCTATGCATACTTCATGTATATCAAACCAGTTGCATCCAATGTTTGTAACTGTAACAGGGTCCAACATACTTCATCAATTCAGTAACTTTGTCGTAACAGACCTTTATGCCATCCATGTAAAATAGGCCCAAACCATGTAATGATAATTCTACTATGCGATATATCCTCTCGTTGACACAAAATTAGTGTTTATTGGAGGAAGTTCCTTGGGTACCCATTGTTTTTGTAGGTGTTTGTACCTCAAGGGCACCTCGACGTCACCTATGCTCTCATCATCATAAGAACATGACCCCCCTTCAGCAAGAAAAAATTCCATGCGTTTACGGAATTTTCTTCTAACCTTTTGACCTTTAGTTGATCTCCCTCTTTTAGATGTATACTACATGTCTCGCTTTCCTCTTCTCTTCTTGAATTTCCCTCACTCGAGGAAGACAAATCTGACAAATACCTATTTGGTGGTACCTGCACTCATAAGGATGTTGGATGAAGTTTTTTCATGGTGATGTGATCCCAAGGTGACATTATGATTAATCTATCATTTCATCGCTAGAATTTCACAGGTTATAAGGTAATCAAGTCTTGATAGATTGCAAACTATTGTTACTACCGTCCAAATGTGTCCATCACAAATCAAATCTACTTAACGTTTTAACTCCCAAACTTTGTAACAAGTGTTAAATGTGACTATGGTCCACCAGTTACACAACCAAGGCCTCAAATGTATTCTCTAATTGTAATCAAAGGACTTTTGCTCTTCATTCAAGTAAATAAACTTGAAGGGAAACACCACCAAGTGGTTTATTAGACACCTACATGACTAAAAATAGCAGCAAATTTACATTTAATTTCCATATGTCTAAGTGGTTAACGGGGAGGGAGTGTGTACTAGGCCTGGTTAAGTCATCATAAGTTTACACTTTGGCAATAATTTTTTTTAAGTCATATTAAATATTCCTATGTCTAATTGCTAGGAGATTTTTGGTATGTTTCAAGGTAGGATGATTGATGAAAGAGCCCAAAGACTAGCCTTCATGGTATCTAGGTACACATAGCAGCGGTCTTCTCTTATACGGTTGGACATGATTTAAAGAACTTAGCTAGGAATTATTCATTTAACCTAAGGTTTTCTCATAATGCCATCATTGGAAAAGTATGATCAAATTCTTCTATTATGAAGAATTGGTCTATGTGCCTCCAGTAATCACTATAAATGTTTGTAAGGATAAAATGACTAATTGCATCAAGTAGGAGAGAATCAACTTTGAGTTCTTCAAAGATTATATTCCTCTATTCATAATTTTTAAGGGTTGTGTGTGGAGGAGGTTATCACTACCAAGAAGGGAGGAGACCTTTCCTTGTATTCTTTTATAATTTTCATTATTCTTATTTATTTTACACCTACATTTCCAAATACACATACATATGCATTTACTATTTTTTATTTATTTCTCATGTAGGTTAATAGTTTGATCGATTTCATATTATATGTGTTGAAGAATTTAGAATTTCAGTTACATTAATTTATGGATATGTTGTATCTATAACACTACAAAACCATATGCTCTTTGCATTTATACTTGCATTTAGAAATACACATTTATATACATAGATATAGATTTCTTTAATCATATGTTGTATTTATTGTTCTGGGTGAGCATCCAGTAATTTCATTTACATTTACATTTAAAAATACATATACATACATATGTGTGTGTGTGTGTGTCTATCAGTTATATTCAGTGTTTAGAAACAACCCATTAGGTCTTCACATGGATAAAAATTCATAAAATCAGATCTCCCATACATGTTTTGTTGAAACCTACACCCTATTCATGCATCCTACAATTACAATAGCATCCACAGGGCCTCTTACACAAGCTACAGTAATCACAAAAAGTGTAAGAGCCGCTTTATATCATGTTTGGACTATAAAACCCTGAAAATAGGGTAACTCAAATTATGATTTGTTGGTGAGATGTATGGACAAAATCACTAGCACCAGATCATTCTTGGAGTCTTTTGAAAGAGAAGTGAATCAGGTGGTAGTTAAGTACAAACCTTATAGTGTCAAGGTGAATGAGGTGATCAATTTTTATTGGCCAACTGATGAAGAGTACAAGGTAGTCCAATTGGCTAGTCACACGTGCTTTCTGGCCCGATGCTTGTTTGCTCCCCCTTTTTCTATAAGAAGGATTTCAAGGCCATAAGTACGGGTTAGCAAGTTAGATATTTTTGGTCAAGTCTAGATGAAGTTGCAAAGCAAATTGTAAAGACTGATGGTTTTAGGGAAAATGCAATTTAGGTTTTGAGTCATTCTATAGTAGGTTTTGAATTCATGGGGATTTGATGTTTTATGATAGTACTAGCATTTGAATTGATATGATTAATTCAAACTCATGTCTCTCCATTGTACAAGCATATCTAAATTTTGAATAAAATGATCAAGGGTTGTTTCGTTCATCTCACTATTGTGGTGTGTATGATTCTTGTTATAGGTTTAATTCAAGGAATTAATTAAAATGCTTGAATGGGATTGTAGGTGTATATATGTTCTATATAAGCTATTTTATTTTTGTCTTATCTTATACCATTTTACATGAATGGGGGTGCCAATGTATGAGAAGATCTTTGGAAACTAGGCATGAAAATTGAAGGCTAAAGGAATGGGGGTGCCAAAGGTACAATACTCATTGCCCCTTGGTTTTGATTTTCCATGAGTGCCCATAGCCTCATCACCGGTGATAGTATTAACCTTGTTTCCTCCTCCAAACTCTTCCTTGTAGGCGTTGATGATATTGACCTTGTTTTTCCTCCTCAAACTCTTAAATGCATTGGTATTGACCTTGTTTAACTCCAAACTCTTCATAGTCTTTGTTATTGACCTTGTTTTCCTCCTCTAAAGCTCTTCCTCGGCACTGGAATTGACCTTGTTTCACTACTCCAAACTATTCCTTGTGGCTGGCATTGACCTTTCCTTCTCCAATTTGACAAGCTTGGTTTCATTAGCTTTATAGTATGTTAATTAAGTTCAAAATTTACAGCACCATTTAGCTAGGTTTTAATATTCTACAATATAGTTAAGTATATATTAGCTATATTTTTTTACATAATAAATAATATAATTATTCAACTTATTATAGTGAATATTATGTTATGAAATTATTAAATCATTATAAAGTGTATAATTAATAATAAGTATATTTTTATATAATACGAAATATAGTGTATAATATATATTTAATATAATAGTAATATATATATTAATGAGAAACTAAATTTTGATTGGTTGTTTCATGTCAACAATCCAAGGATGGCATGTGTCCTTGGGGAGTTATGCTCAAGGTAGCATGCCATTTGATTAAAGATATGATAATTCTCCTTTAAGACCTCTTCAATGTACCCATTGCACACTTAAGGAGACAAAGATAAATATAGGAAAGAAAATATAGAGAGAGAGGGAGATAATGACAAACATACAAATAGAAAGGGAGACAAAGAGATAGAGAGGGGTAGAGAGATAAAGAGATAAGGATGAATAGATAGAGATATAGGGAGGGTGATTGATATATCTCTCCCTGTCACTCTCTATATCTCCCACTATCTATGTCAATCCATCTCTCCCTCCATCTCTCCTACTATATATCTCTATCTCTATTTCTCTTTTTATCTCCCTCTTACTCCTCTCTATATACCCAAGATTAATTAGGAGTTGGAGGGTGGGCTTAAGGGAGGGCAGAAGGGAGAGAGTGGAAGAGGGTGGCAGATAGTGGGAGAGGGTGGGAGAGAGGGTGGAAAAGAGTGGGAGAGAGTGGGGGAGAGAGGGAGGAAGAGAGTGGGAGAGAGTGGGAGAGATTGGGAGAGGGAGGGAGAGAGTAAGAGGGAGTGGGAGAGAGAGGGGGTGGGAGAGGGTAGGAGAGAGGGTGGGAGAGAGTGAGAGAGAGAGGGAGGGAGGGAGCGAGGAAGAAAGTGGGAGAGAATGGGAGGGAGTGCAAGGGAGGTAGGAAGGTGGGAGAGAGTGGGAGAGGGTGTGAGAGAATGGGAGAGAGTGGAAGAGTGGGAGATAGGGAAGGAGAGAGTGGGAGAGTGGGAGAGGGTGCAATATAGTGGGAGAGAGTGGGAGAGAGTGTGGGAGAGTGGGAGAGAGTGAAAATGTGGCTATATAGGGTTTCTATACATAGAATTTGTAGGAGAATGGTATCTCTATTTTGAATTATTCTAAACCTTGTTTCTATGTGAGAGGGTGGGAGAGAGGGTGGGGAGAGTGGGAGAGAGAGGGAGGAAGAAAGTGGGATAGAATGGGAGAGAGTGGGAGGGAGGTAGGAAGAAGGTGGGAGAGAGTGGGAAAGGGTATGAGAGAATGGGAGAGAGTGGGAGAGTGGGAGATAGGGAGGGAGAGAGTAGGAGAGAGTGGGAGAGATTGGGAGAGGGTGTGAGAGAGTGGGAGAGAGTGGGAGAGAGAGTGGGAGAGAGTGAAAGTGTGGCTACATAGGGTTTCTATACATAGTATTTGTAAGAGAATGGTATCTCTATTTTGAATTATTCGAAACCTTGTTTCTATGTAGTAGTTTTAAAATTCATTTTGTTGTTATATTGTATAATTAATAGTTTATATATTGTACTCTCTCTATACATGATTTTTAGCAAGATTGGGGACATTAATAGAACCTTCACTTATTTTTTTAAAAAGATTAAGAAATGTATAAAAATTTGACAACATGAAAACCATGAAAATAAAAGTGAAAATAAAAATTTAACATAGTAAAAATGGCCAATCATGTGCCAAAAATGAAAAGAACCATTTGTTGTTACTCTAATATTTCAACCACATACTAAATTACCAAGTGCATTTTATAAATGTATTATGCAAGGAGCACAATATTGGGAATCAATGTGAATGATTCTCATCAAAAAATTAGACAAGCTTTGAGATTGAAGGACCCAAGCTCTTTGTAGGTTTTCAATGAAGATTTAATTAGCCACTAATAGGAAAAATAAGAAAATAGA
>VDFB02325382.1:64418-110355 GCA_007258455.2 Sequoia sempervirens
CCACCATTCAATGATTGGGAATTATAGGATGGTGATATTGTGGGCGAGTGACACATGTCCCATCTGTGGATCAAATTTGCGCAACTGTTCATCAACTATCCTTTGATCTAAGTAGTTCCCCACCATCCCACGATGGTGCTTTGGTTGATTGTGAAATCATGAGCAGCTACCACATGGACTGTACAAGGTGGGGCCTGAGAAAATTTTCCATCCACCTGGTAATGTCCCCTTTCCCTTTAATGAATGTCTTATTTTTTAGAAGGATGAAATTCACACTGCAGTCAATCAAAATTCCTTCAATATCAACGGTTTCCTGCCATCCCATGATTAGGAATTGTAGGATGGTGATATCAAGGGCGGGTGACACATGTCCCATCTAGGGATCAAATTTGCACGACTATTCATCAACTATCCTTTGATCAAATTTGTAGGATTAAATCACACACATGGTGATGTTTGCCAAGGAAACTTAGTTGGAAGACATTCCTCAATCCAATTGGCCATAATTTTCCTCTAAGAAGAAAGTCGGCAAGACCTTACAGGTATCTTGCCGACTACTAGTGCATTTTTTTAGTAGGTGTCTGTGTTGCCTATCGGCAAGACCTTGGGGATGTCATGATGAGTGGAGTTCACATGCAAACACATGTTGGCAGGACATCGGTCATCATCCCGGTGACTTGGAGTTTCCCATTGGTATGAAAGTTTCCTTCAAAGAAAGGTCTCAGCGAGATCTTTATGTCTCACCAACCGGCAACAGGGAGAAAGCATATCGGTGGGAGATTTTGACTTGGGGGTGAAGTCTCAACGAATTTTTTATGTCTCACTGACTACCGTAGACTAGGTTAACACTTCGGAAAGAGTTATATCTTCGGTATGTGATCATGTCGAAAGCCTCATGTCTCACCGACCACCAATAAAGATATACCTTTTGGTGAGAAACTATCATGGTGGAGAGATGTCTCAGTGAAATCTTGAAGTTTCATCGACAAGGCACCAAAAGGGGGTCTATCGATGAGAGGTCTTGCAGTCTTGTGGACCCATTTTGTCACGACGACCAAAAAAGTGAACCTATGAAGATTCCTCAGTGAAACAAAAGGTGACTACAGGACATCTCCTTGATAAGAGGATGTTATAGTGACACATGTCAGATGAAAGGATGTATATCGGTGTGACTAAAGGGAGGTTTTGGCTACAACATGGGCCAGAAAAAGTTTTTTTTTTTGGTATAATGTCTGGCCGAATGAAGGAAGTCACTCCGAGGAAGGTTTATCTTTGGGGAGAGTGGTTCACCTTCGGCATGAAGTCTAGCCGACACACTAAGGTCCCAGTGACATGAAGGAGATATCACTATAAGTCTTGCCGACAAAGGTTCCCCAAGGGTTTTTGGGGAAGATTTAGACTCTTTCCAGGAGGTCTTGGCAACTAAGAAGTGTCACACCAATAGGGTATCCCCTCAGGGAGAAGAAAGATGTGTGCCAAGAGGTTCACTGAAGGGTTCCCCTGTCGGTATAATGTCTTGTTGAAGAGCGAAGGTCATGCCGAAGCAAAAGGAGCTCGATGAGAACAAGAGGAAATCGGGGAGACTTCAAACGAATGACTACTGAGGGACATTAGCACAATTGAGACCCAACTATAAAGACCTTGGGAGCTAAGGCATCCATGTGTTGTCTTTCTCTTTCAAGAGAAGCAAAGTAGCTCAATATTTTGTTTGCATGTTGTTGTGCTAAGACACACGTCAACACTTACTAACATCATTAAAAGGTAAGTTTACAATTATAAAAATTTAATATTAGAATTATTTAACATTTGTTAAAATTTAAATATTATATTATAATAGTTTATATTTTACTTATATAGTATTTTAGATAATAGAAACAATTTTGATTGATTTAATATTTTCTAAGTTCATTATTGATTTTAAATCTTATAAATATAATTATATACCTTTAATCAATATTATAATTTAAAAATAATAATGAATATTGAACATCTTAAATTTTAGTATAACTTAAATATTAAAAAATTTAATGTATAAGTTTATAAAATATAATATATATTTTTAAAAAAAAGATTTAAAGATTATTATATATGTATATTTAAAGATCCATAGAATTATCTTTTTTAACTATGAAATTAATATGATTAATTTCATATATAATTTTATCTTATCTTTTTAACAATTTTTTGGTATCCTACATAATTTGTTTTCTATAAGTATCATGTTGTATACTCTTTATACAGAAGATAGTGTTTTTTCATGGAGCTTAATAAGTTTTAATAATTTTTAGTCATTTTAAAGATTTTTATTTTTTTATAAAGATAGGTATATTTAGACTTTTGATGGATTATGTACAATTATGCATATTCTTTTATTAATTATATTTTTTGCAATATCATGTTATTCTTGATTAATCACATTATTTGTTTGTCATTTTCATTTGTTTTGTTGAAAAATATTTTATCTTTACTTTACATCTATGATAATTTCAAAATTATCAAATTTAAAAATTATAAATAAAAACTTATTTTTATTAATCTCTTGAAGTACGTAGGTCCTAATATTTTGTAGATTAATAACTATCTAAATAGCTCTTTCTTTCCTTTATTTCTATAAATGTGTCTCATGTCTCTATTGAAATTTATGAGATGTGTATGTAATTCTTAGCACAACACTCTTAGAGATTAAGATTTATTTTCACATTTATCTATTTTCTTATTGTTCCTATTAGTGGCTAATTAAATATTCATTGAAAACCTACAAAGAGCTTGGGTCCTTCAATCTCAAAGCTTGTCTAATTTCTTGATGAGAATCATTCACATTGATTCCCAATATTGTGCTCCTTGCATGATACATTTATAAAATGCACTTGGTAATTTAGTATGTGGTTGAAATATTAGAGTAACAACAAATGGTTCTTTTCATTTTTGGCACATGATTGGCCATTTTTACTATGTTAAATTTTTATTTTCACTTTTATTTTCATTTTCATGGTTTTCATGTTGTCAAATTTTCATACATTTTTTAGTCTTTTTTAAAAAATAAGTGAAGGTTCTATTAGTGTCCCCGATCTTGCTAAAAATCATGTATAGAGAGAGTAAAATATATAAATTATTAATTATACAATATAACAACAAAATGAATTTTAAAACTACTACATAGAAACAAGGTTTAGAATAATTTAAAATAGAGATACCATTCTCTTACAAATACTATGTATAGAAACCCTATGTAGCCACACTTTCACCCTCACAATCAATAGAATAAATTCTCATACATTGTTTCTATAATGAATTTAGAGAATAAATTATTAGATTTAAATTCAATAATGAATTTAGAAAATATTAAATCAATCAAAATTGTTTCTATTATCCAAAATACTATATAAGTAAATCTTAAGCCCAATCTTAAGCCTAACAATAACCCTAAGTGAACACTTATCCTAATTCAACCTTAACCCTAACCCTAATTGAACCCTAACCCTAATTAAACTCTAGCCCTGATTGGAATCTAACCCTAATTAAACTCTAGCTATAATTGAACCCCAACCCTAAACCTATTTGTTCCTAACCCTAGTATCTCACAAATATAGGATCAAGACCTTCCCAACTCTGGTAAACCTTATTGGATAGTGATAAAAGCTACCTTATCTTTCATTAAGGTAGAAAAAAATTGTTATACAACATGCCCCTTGAAAATTGGAGATAGGCACTGCAAGAAGAAGGTAAACACTAATGAAAATGGTTAGTGGTATTGTGGAAGATGTGATAAAACTTTCCTTGAATGTGATTATAAATATATACTTCAATGCAAAGTGGAAGATCATACTTCATTCACTTGGATTACAACTTTTGAAGAAGTGGCAAAAGAAATTATGGGTGTAACAACAAAAGAATTGAGCATTTTGAAGCATGAAAAACAAGGTGATGTTAAGTTTTCACACATTATACAAAAGGTCCTTTTCAATAGATATATCTAAGTTAGTTAATGCCATTTTGTCATGATATACTTCTTTGATGTTGTCAATACTAAATCTAATTTACGATGAACATTTTTGCTTTTAAATTTATTTTTCTTGGTTGATTGTTGTTATAGACAAGTTGGTATGATTTCAAATTTCAATGTGTACCCTTATATATGGGAATTGAGATAAACAATGACACAAACAATAATGAAATCAAATTGATTGCTTTCCAAATTCATTTTCATTAAAATATAAGCATTTTTTCAAGTCAATACTTGATAAAGATAACTCTTGGCATGTTTTACATATATTATTAATTAATCTAGGTATGCTAGTTAATTAAATTATTAACTATATTTTATTTGTATTATATATTGAATTGTTAAAAGATGTAAAAATCTTAATACTAAATATATAGGAAAATGGTTAAAAAATTACATATTTTTCAAAAAATAAAATATTAATATCTTCTCTCCCTCTATATCTCCTTATATCTCTATCTTGCCATATCTCTCTCTCTCTCTCTATATATATATATATATATCCCCCCTCTATCTCCCTATCTCTCTATATATTTATTTCTCCCTCTATCTCTCTCTATATCTCTATCTATTTTTATCCCTTTGCCTCTCTCATTCTATATTCATCTCTACCTCTATCTATAGGGATAGATACAAAGGTGAAGCATTGGACCTTCCCAAAGATCCACCAATCTCAACACTACTCCCAACTATTTTGAGCATTTAAGTACATATTGTATGCTATATTAGGAGGCATGTGTCAAAGATCATATTTATTGATGCAAAATAGGTCTAAAGTCACAAATTTGATGTAGAGTTAGTTATAGTTTTGTAGAAAATTTCAAGTGCCACATAGAGCAAAGATATTCCAGTTTTTTATATCATCATGTCATCAAATTTAAGCCATTTGATCAACATTTGTATCTTCATCAACATTAACAAAGCAAAGGTATGTACTTGAATCCCTTGCATTTAAATTTTCTATATATATAAATATTTTAATATTTTCCCTCAAATCCATAATATATATATTAGTGTGTATTTATTTATTGCAATAAACAATTAACCTAATTAACACATTAAGAATTCTAAGGATTTGTGCTTGGAAAAAATGCATAACAAATTTTTTTGTTGGATGTCGTGTTGTATAGTTTAGAAAAGCTCAAAATATGAATAGGATTTTAAGGCCATATATTATGGTAGCTTACAATGCAAAAGAAGGAAGGAAATCTATTATCAATTTTAATCTACAATTTAATACCATATGAAAAATCACATGTAGTATTATCTACAAGTAATTCTTGACATATTAATTTTATAAAATACACTTACCATACAATAAACTTCTCCCAAGAAAGAAACCCTAAGTGAACATTAATTGAACCCTAATTGTAGAAATTCATAGCTCCAATCATAACCCTAATTGAACCTAATTGTAGATTCATAACTCTAATCATAACCCTAAGGGAACACTTATTGAATAGTAGTCCTAATTGTACCATAACCCTAACTTTGAACTATAGTTGAACTCTAATCCTAACCCTAACACTAATTCTTATCCTAATTGAAACTTAACCCCAACCCTAATCTTAACCTTGACCCTATTTGAACTCTTATTGAATTCATAACCTTAATTAAACCCCAACCTCATCCTCAATCCTAACCCAAATTGAACATTAATTGAACCCTAAACCTAACCCTAAGTGAACACTCATCCTAATTGAACTCTTAACTTTTTAGTTGAAAATATTAAAGTGCCTTAGATTTTCCCATTCATCGTCATTTATCATTCAATTCCTAATAGAACTCCAAAAATTTATACTTTTATAATGTTTTTAATACACACCTAATATTAAGGGTTTAGAGTTTAAGGGTTAAGGGTTTAGGGTTAAGGGGAGAGAGATAGAGGGAGTGAGTGAGTGACCCATTTACATATTATTCTTTTATTCTTCGTCAGTTAAATATTTAGTTACCCATTTACGTTAGCAAAATGACCCAAGAATTTAATAGAATAGACTACTCATATAATACCTTGCATTATGGAGCTCAATTCTCTGATATATTACTACTTATCAAATCCTTTGTAAATAATTGTAAACTTATGACTCCATTTAAGCATTTAATTGATTTTCTTGAATCAAAGCAAAAACATAGACACACAATTGAACAAATTCTCAAAAGAAGAATGACAACTTAATTAACATTTCATTCAAAATTCACTCAAATCCACATAAGGAGAGAAAATATATTAGAATTATACGTTTATTCATGCTTATAAGTCATATTTGCATACAATTTAAGATAATTTGCATATATTCATCCAAAACTAAAAATAGGCTATCTATTCTATTTCATCCGCTTGGGGTTTTAACAACCAATGGCACCACAGATATCACTTCCTCATCAGAGGACAAATATCGTTCTACCCATATATTCAACTCAAAACCTAGCTAGAGCTTTCATCAATTCTCTCCATACAAATGAGCCTTGAATTCCCTTTTATATGACAACAGAGCAACAAGCTTCGGGCTCAAATATAATTTCACCACAAATTTTCATTTGAAAAAAATCTCCATTGCATTTGACTTTCATTACAAAACTTCCCACATGTTGAATCTGCAAAACATATATAGTGCATGAATTGGGTAGCGTAAAAGAATAGGGAACACAAATTGTCATCAAAATCCCCTTGTTGCTATCCACGCAAAAAAACCAGGCAACCAAATTGCCATGAAGGCACCACAACAACTTCTTATTTACCTGCCACCCTACCCTTACCAACACTCAGACCCTAGTATACACGCCCGCTTCTAGTTGTTGCCCAATACAGTAGACCCTCAGCCTCCTCTTCTTTCTTGTCCTTTCCCAATACGATTCGAGTCCATCCGCTTGGGGTTTTAATAGTTGATATTCCCACATATATCATTTCCTCATCAGAGGACAGACCATGATTAAAGCAACTTAAATACTGATAGTAGTCCGAGTCAGTCTCGGTTACATCATCAAAAGTGTTTCCCGTAAGGTCAATGGGTGAGTGTTGGCCGCATCTAGAGCACACCGACTGCTTGCCTTTTTCATCTACCAGTTGAGCAGTAATGTATTGGAATTCCAACGTTCTACTACAACCAAAGCAGTAGAAGGTTGCAATTCCAGGACCTTGCTGCTCAACCAAAGCACCTTCCTGAATAGTAGGACCGAGCTTTTGTGAGCTCAAACAAACAAACCTCCTTACTGACTTACTCATTTTCTCTTCTCAGACAAGCACTCAAACTTGATTAGACTCAGCCCACAAAGCACTCTAACTGCTACAAGAATGACACTATTAGTAGTTAATTCCTCTTGTATTTATTGTGTGAGGTAATGGCAACCTTCATCAATGCTTAGTAAATATGCATGTGCAAACATGGCAATTTGGTGGAGCATGTACTGTCACCATTTAACTAGAGTTGGATGAGAATCCAAAGATCACCCTTCATGATTTCCAACAACAACATCTTCACACAGATTGAGATTGACATGACTACACAAGCAAGGAATAATTCATTAATGCTTCACCAACCTTCATCTTCCTCCTACGAGCTAGCAGGGAACAACAGAGATTTACATTAGCTTTTGATCTTGGTTGTTGATTTAAAACATGTGTTATGAGCTAAATAGTGGAGATTGGGCCCCACATTCCATACAAGAAATACATCTACTTTTTGCTGACCTCGCGCCAAATAATAGGGTGACACCTTAGGTCTACGAGTTGGTGGTGTATGATTGATATCTCCCATATCTTTGAATCTGGAAAACCTACACATTGCACGGTTAGTATTTAATGAAAGGTTTTGGCTAAGCCATCGGTGACATGACCACTAGAGTTAATGGCTTAGGCTTACGTCACCAGATTAAAATTAAAACCCAACTTTGATTTTACTACTTTATTTCCTCTGTAGGGTTTTATTTCCTAAGTCTCAGTTGGCCCCATTAAATTCTTATCTAAACCCTAACAAAGAAAAAATGATTAATGACGCCCGCTATCTTGTGATCAGGGATTACAGGGATCGCAATATCATGGGTGGGTGCCACATGCCCTCCCTAAAGGATGAAATCTGCATGACCATTGATGAGCTTTCTCTTCAAGATTGATGGTGCCCGCCATTCTGCAATTGGGAATTTTGGGATCACAATGTCATGGGTACCTACCACGTGTCTCATCCAATGAAGCCTAAGGAGTGAAGAAAGTGTTCGCCAGTTTTAAATATATTACAAGGTGGATTACTAATGCGCTTGTAAGATGCACATGTTTTATTTCAATGCAGATGTTATGATTTTAAGGGAAAAGCTGCTCAATAGTTAAATGAAAAGGACAGTGACCATTTTTGAAGGAGCAAGATTTATGGTAAAAAGATCGACAGTGCCCGCCATCCTGCGATGGTAAATCAAAGGATTGCGATATCACAGGCAACCGCCACGTGGCATTCCTTCACAGTGTATGACATAGTGGGCCCCTTTATTGCCATGTTGGTGATTATGTCAACCTATTTTTAAGATGGTCGTCGATGAATTGATCAAACTAAAGGATCAACGGCTCAAATTTAAATATGTATCAAATTATGGTTGGAGTCCTTTGTGCAGCCTGCGAGTGGGATTTAATGGCGGATGAGACATCTACTGGTAGGATTTGATTGACATAAAATCAATTTACTCATCTCATTTGTATCACAAAGCATCCAAGTATTTTGTGAAAACAATTTTAGAGCCAAAGGTGAAATTACGAGCAGCTATAGCCAAAAATTGGAGTTTGTGCAAAAAAAGCCGTGAGTTAATTTTCTCTATTTCCTAGTCATTCTGCACCTAAATTTGGGAAAGGGGGGGTCTGTTATGCTTGTCACTGAGCTCATTAAAATCTTTTGATAGGGCTATTGTTTAATCATAAATTGTGAGGAATTGTGGTATTTTTATTTTGTAATTTCCTATCTCTACTTAGTCATAGCCACTTGAAGTGTAACATTGTAGTGAGGCCCTAGTTTGTCTAAAATGGCACCAACCAAGCAGCACTCTAGCCACATTGAGTATTTGAAAAGAAACTTGTAGAATGATTTCCTAGATCAATTTCCATTATCAACAAATGAGAGAAGGAAAGGTTTGGTGTTGATTCGAGGGAAAATCCTAGGGGAGGGGTTGGTGTGTAATAATTCCAACATTGTTGATGCTAGGGTTCCACTCACAGGCTTAGAAATTTTTAGATTATGGTATGGACAGAGGAATTTGCCTCATCCTTTTTCAAATGGATGGATGTATGACATGGGAAAGCTAGTTGTTCCAAATGTGTTCCTTGATGTGGACTTACTTAGAGCAGTGGCCAAAAGATATGACCCTATCACACGGGTAATCAGAGATAATGATGGAGGGGTTCTATTAGAAATTAACAGAGATGTTATCCAATAGACTTTTGATTTGAGTGATCCAAGTGATGACTTGGTTCCTATTAATCTTGAAGAAATGAAGCAAGAGTATACAAAATTGAAATCTCTTTTTAGGGTTAAGCTGCTTCCACCTCATCTAGTTAAGGCAGGGGGTTCACAATTTCACATCAACCCTAGTGACCAGGAACCCTTCAAATTGAATTGTTTTGGAAAGTCTTTCCTGGCTACTTTCTATTCACTATGTCAAATTTTGGGTTTCAGCCCTGGTGCAGTAATGTCGATTGCATACATGTTCATAGGGGTGCAAATACAACATCCTAACTTCTCTGTAACATAGGACTTTGCTTCATTTTTGGTGGAGAGGATAGATGAAGGACTGTTGAAACTACAGAATGGTGATACTGGTACTTAATTCTTTTTGTATTCCATGTTGATGCATATGTTCTTGTTTAGGAATGTTGATTTCTTTGCTGAGAAGATGAACTTAAGACAATCAGTTAATGGAGAAAGATTGTCAGTACAGATATGGGCTACAAATTTGTCCTGTAATAAGGAAAGCACCAGTTATGTGCAATTTGATAATTGTTTTGTTGCAATATTGAGGGCTAGATTAATGGTAAATGTACCTAGGATCCCTTAGGAAGTGCATTATTTCCTTAGGCCAAAGCAGAGGAAACCAGAATTAAGGGTTTTACATAACTGGGGTGAAATTATCCCATATCCAATCAGCACTATCTTGAGAATATATGGATTTCAAGGAACCCCTCACATACTGCCATACAATATGCCACCAAGACTAGGGTTTGCAGAAGTTGTGTGGTAGATGGGGTGTATTCATGAAGATAACCTAACTGGAAAGGGGAAGGGAACATTATTCCCTAATTATATAGTAGTGTCTGACTTTACATTTTCAAAGGGAGGCTGGACACATTTTAAAAAATTCTTTGTTGATTACCATTTGAGATTTGGTCCAAGGTGACAACATGATCTTGAAGGTTTCTTTTCTCTTTTTAGACAAAGAATAAAAGGTGAAAAATTTGCACATGAGTTCAATTTCCATGAGGACTTGATCAAGAATAAATTTGATTTAAATAGACAGGAATTGAACAAGGAAAAGTGGATAGCTTATAGTAAGCTACTAGATATTGTGCTTGAAATGGATCCGACATATGATCCATTGATGGAATTCACTCCATACCACAAGAGAATTGATTTTTTAATGAAGAATTTCAAAGAGATAATGGACACCTTGACAGCTAAAAAGATAAATTTAAGGCTAATTCTGGATATGCAAGGAAAAAGTGATATTTCAATTGAAACAAGGTCAGTATGTCAGCCTACAGAAAGGTGGCCTATCTATAAGAGGAAAAGGGATACTGGCAGTGATGAGGAAGAAGTAGATAGAAAAGGGAAGAAAATAATGAAGGCACCTTCATGACCAGGCCCAAAATTCAAAGTACTTAGGGCTGTCAAAATCATTGAATTAAAATCTTCACCAGAGCACAGTCCCCCATCATCACCACCTGAGACAAGCCCTAAGAGGCAAAAAACTGATCACCTACCTGAGGATCTCACAGATGAAATTATTGTTTTTGATCAAGACATGCAGGTTGGTATGCCGTCCCCTCCTAGGTTAGCTAAATTGGTTCTATCCGATTTGGATATGAAGGGTAAGAGTGTACAGGATGCAATAATGGAGGCTTGCAAGGAGTTCTTAGATGACAATGCATTTGTAAAGACTCTTGTATTCTTGCAATTGGCATGGAGGATGAAATTTGAGGAATATCAAAATAAATGTAAGGAGAGAAGAGAACTAAGGCCTGATAGGTCAAATCAAGAGAATGATGAAAAAGTGAAAGCTAAACTAATGGAAGAGTTCAAAAACATCACTCCTGAAGAAGGAAGACAACTAGTGAATCAGGCTGGTGTTTTGATTTTTCTTGAATGGGACATCGCAGATGTAGTGGCTTGCAATGCCATTATGAAGTCCAAGAATCCTTTTCAAGATTCTAAAGAAGAAGTTAAGGCAGCATTATAAAACTCTGCCTTCAATGAATAATATGAGACCTTGGAAATTTGGGCATTGGCTCCACAAGGAAGAAAGCCAGACACTGTTGATATTAATCCAAATTTCAAAAGAGGATTAATAATAAAGAGGGCTTTAGAGACTACAACAATCGAAGCCACTAGTTTAACTGTGAATGTGGCCAAGTTTTTCCAAAATACTTCTGAAAGGGAGGAGGCTGAATGAAAGAGCCTAATAGAGAAGTATAACATTTTAATTCAAGAATATAGTAAAATGTAATAGAGGAATGTTTAGCTACAAACTGAAGTATAAAGGTTCAAGTATAGACATACTAGGGAAACATACAATACTCCAGGAACTAGCACATCACCTCCCACAATAGGGTCAATGCCTCCTGCTTCTCCAAATGTTTCTACACTAGGGTCTCCCATTCAAAATCCTGCTCTTACCCCTCCTCTAGAACAAGTTGATGAAGAAACAAAGTGCTCTGTTGATCCAACAAAGAGGCAGCTCATGGAGAAAATTGATCAATTACAAACATCACTATGGGTAAAAGAGGAGGGTTTTCTTTAAAAAAAAGAAATTGTTACTCTTGTTTTGGAGCATTTAAATGAAAAGGTGGATAATAAAGTACCCTCTATACATTCTTTGTATTCTTTGCTATTTGAAGCAATAAATAATATTGATAGGGATCAAGGGATAGTGATTCCAATAATTCAAAATTGGATCCCTAGGGAAAATAATCTAGATGTTATGAATAAAGCCTCAAGGTTTGATGTAAATAACAGGCCCCAATCATTGAAGCTTACTTATATATTAGTTAAATCATTGCAAGGTTTTCAGACCTCTCCAAATGATCTAAGTAGGAAGATTAGGGAATTGGTAAAAAACTTCAATGATTGGGGTAACACACTGTTACCTGATATAACTAATAAGCAGGGGGAATTAGAACACTCCAGCAATGGCAGGATCAAGCAAGTGAAGTCATCAATAATCAAATTAAAATAATTTGTGATGACTCAAATGATGATTTGTTGGCAAATTATATGGATAAGATTATTGGTACTAGCTCATTTTTGGAATCTTTTGAAAGAGATGCTAATCAGGTAGCGGTAAAGTATTTTCCTTATAGTACAAAGGTAAAAGAGGCGATTAATTTTGACTGGCCAACTGACGAAGAATACCAGAAGTGGGTGGCTAAGTATTTGAATAATGATGAGTAAAAAGAGTGGGCTAGCGATAGGTGGCAAATTAGATGTTGAGGTTATAGCGTTTCCAGTTTTGTGTGGATGACTTTCTTGGCATGGGTTTCGTGTGGTTTTTTGTTATTGCATCAACCTTCCTCCACCGACATGATGAATGAGAATATGCTCCAAGATGATTGTTGTTGTAACGATTTTTGAACAAGAATATTTTTTAAGGTGGTGGCTATTGTAACAAATTTTGGAATATCACCAGGTGCTCAAATTGACTGGTGACAGGTGTACTTTTTTGGCCCAGTGCTTGTTTGCTCCTTCATTTTCTATAAGAAGGATTTCAAGGCCAGAAGTACGAGTTAGCAAATTAGATATTTTTTGTCAAGTCTAGGTGAAGTTGTAGAGCGAATTGTAAAGTCCGATGGTTTTAGAGAAATGAAATTTAGGTTTTGAGTCATTATGTAATAGGTTTTGAGTTCATAGAGATTTAATGTTGTATAGCAGTACTAGCATTTGAGTTGAAATGAAAATTCGAGCTCATGTCTCTCCATTGTACCTGCATATCTGAACTTTCAATGAAATAACTAAGGGTTGTTTTATCCATCTTGCTGTTGTGGTGTGTATGATTCTATTTTAGCTTTAATTCAAGGAATTAATCAAAATGCTTGAATGGGATTATAGGCGGATATGTGTTGTATAAGGATTTCATAAGTAGTCCTAGGTTAGAATGCACACTAATGAAATTGCAATGCAATATTGTCAGGGATCTTATATGCGATGTATTAAATCTGTTATAAACCTCTAGATGCTTATGAATTTGACTCCTACAATGGATATATGGCACTGATCTAAGTTGTAATTATTCATGTAGTTTAGTATTTGTTTGTCTTTTCCTAGAGCTTGCTACAAATTGCAAATCATTGAATATCTTATACAATGGATTGTGTTTAGTTATCTCACGCTCCATCTAGTTGATATTCTCTATGAACAGCCAATTCTAGTTATTATCTTATCATGTTGAGATATTAAGTGAGATCATCTACTATTGTTAATATTTTTTATAATAATGGTGCAAAGGTTGTAAACACATTAAGGGATCACCCTCCTGGGTCTTGCAGAGCCCAAAGTGTACGAGATGTTGGAACTATAAAATTTTGAATTTTTCACAGTCAACTACATTCATGAGTTTCCAAATTGATTCCTCATCATAAGCATAAAGTTCCCTCCTTATGGCATCTTGCTTATATTTTGTCATATGATTCATTTGAGTCCATCTAGTCTTTGATATTTCATTGTATTAACCATATCGGTAAGACAAGGTGAAGGTCTCCCCGACCTATATTTTTCACTAATGTATGCTTGTTGCAAATTATCGGTGGGACACATCTATTATTTTGGCAATAGGAGAGTCATATCAGCAAGAGAATTGTTATCGGGATGAGTCATAACAAACTCATGTATGTCTCACCGACCAGCGTGGGGAATGATGTATCGGCCAAACAAAAGGTTATCGGAATGATGTCTTACCAAGGATGTTGGGTCTTGTCAATAAGGGGCAAGGGGGTTTCATCAAAAAGCTATCAAGAAGAAGTTGTGTAGTCTTGCTAACTCAAATGTCACACCGATAGAGAATCACATCGGTGAGAGAATAATTCTTCAGTGTGAGTTCTGTCAAAAATTGAAGGTTACACCGAAAGAATACTTCAAGGAGAGTCTCACCGAATAAAGTAATTTGGAGGAACAGGTTCGGTGAGACATTTGGCATCGGTATGAGTCTTTTTGAAGATTCGTAAGACTTGCCTATGAAATTTATTTCATTAGTAAGATTGTTTTCATTGGTAAGAGAATGATATTGTCATGGCGAAAAGAAGTAAGATTAAGGAGATTTTTCGATGAGACATAGGATATCTATGGGATGTCTCCCCAACAACAAAATATTACATCAACCCACATGAGACAAAAGAATACATTTTGGTAAGACAAAGTATTGTCTGTGAGACTTCTCCCCAACTCTAAAGGTCACAGTGAAACACAAAGAACTAAAGGATGATTTTCGATGAGACATTGGCCTTCAGTGTGACTACAAGATGTTTCAGCGAAAGATCTAATGAACATTGCAAAAAGGATTTTGCCCCAGATTTGAAAATCTCTCACCAACAAGACATTTGATGTGACAGTGCAAGTTTCAAATAACTCTTCATCTGTGCTTCAGCTAACATATTAATGGCATGATGGGATATAATAGGGTAAGTGTAATCAAACACATTTGTGTTGAATTGATTGCAGAAGAGTCAGTAGTGCAAACAGAGAACTAGGACATCTTCCAGCCTAAGGAGCTTGAGCAATACACTGTAAGTGACTGCATCTTAGCCTTCTAAATTTTAACTTCTAAAATTTGAAGAATGGAGTCCCCTGGTTCTGGAAAATTCAAATGTAGAAAACAGGGTGAAAGTAGTCAATCAAAAGGGACAAAATAGAAAATTGATATAGAACATGAGGGCACTAAACAGAGATTAAACCAGGATCTCATTGATCAGTTGCTTGGTTCAGGGCCTAGAGCCAGAAGTTTTGCACAAGTTAGGGCAGAGATTGATAAACTAGATGACAAATGCAAATTCATAGGAGATGTCTGGACTACCATAAGGGGGTATGAATTGTTCAATTTCCATTATCATAGAAGAAGTCATTTTCAACTAGTTTGCACCCCATGGATCTGAATTTTGGAAAATTGGTGTGCCCTAACATGTTTGTGAATACTGAACTGGTAAAATTGTTGGCTGATAACTATGACCCAAAGCATAAAGCTATATGTGACCCATCTGGAAAGCCACAAATATGTCTGTCAAAAGAGGCAATTGGGCAGGTTTTCAATTTAGAAGGGTTTTGCAATGAGGAGATCATACACGAGGAATTGGAGAAGGAATTCTCAAGAATGGATACTATCTATAAGGGTTGGAGGTTACCAATTCATAGACTTAAACAAGGCAGCAAGCCAGATCCTCTGCAGGATAGTGAGGGCCTTGCTTATCATGTGGACTTTTTTGAACCTTATATGAAATACACCTATTTTTTAGTGTGTCAGGTATTGGGAATGGATGCCCTGGAGTATATGTCAGTTGTGCCCATGATTATCATAGCAGATATCTAGTATCATAATTCTCGGCCATTTGACTATGCCTCATACATTTCTAGGGGGCTTGATTCAAGACTGATGGCTATAAAAGGTGGATCATCTACTTTTTATCTCAAGCATTATTCATTATTGATGCACCTGGTACTATATTTTGGATAGGAGTTGGGAGTATGGCCTCCATAAATGAGAATTTCTCAGCTTGGTAAAGATGGTGAAGCATTACTTGTTCAATTATGGACTGCTATTTGGGATAGTAGGTTTGCTAATGCTAGTTTCATTGATTTTGAAGAATATTTTGTGAAAACATTGTACAGATTGTATAAATATCCCTATAATTATTCATTATCAAATGAGATTAAGAGATTTCTTTGTCCAAAAGATTTCAATGGGCCAATTGATCATAACTGGGGAGATTGGTATTATTTGGAGGGAGCTACAATGATCAGAGTCTATGGGTTTGAAGAGGCCCCTTTCATTTTTCCAAAGATAGTTCTAAACAAGATTACATATCTAGAGATTATCAGGTAGATGGATTATTGCAGTGTAATGAATTTTAGTTCTTTTGGGAAGCAGGCTTTTATTCCTATCTCATTGTGCTTTGGTGATTTCACTGTGTTGGCCAAGGAAGGATACAATTTGATCCTTAAAAAATTGCTTCAGTACAACATGAAGAGAGGACCACCAAGGAAGAGCTTTGACCCAGAAGGATATATCAATTATGCCAAAGAGAAGATACACTTTGGAAAGTATCAGCATGTGCCCTATCCCTTTGATGAAATGATTCAAAATCTAGAGGAAGATGAAGCTGAGATGGTGGTTGAAAGATATAACCAAGGGTTGCATGATGCAGAGCAATTTTCTTTAGGGGAAGAGTTGTTTGGTTGGTAGTGAAGGTAGGTGGGTAGGGATGGTTATCCTTCCATCTGGCCCGGCCCCTCCCTCCGACAATCAAGACTGGCCATTGGTCTCCGGCCCGACCCATCCATCCAACCTTGGCTGGCTCGCCCCAAAGATAGGGACCCTCCCAAGAGCGTCCCGATTGTAAGGGGTGCCCTTCCACTGATCAATCCCTCTGACCATCCAACCAACCATACCCCAGTAGTGAAGGTAGTTAGTAGTGAAGGTAAGGAAACCCCACCCCATCTCCTGCTAAACAATCAAACCCCACCACAAGATAATGTGCCACAAAGCCAACTAGAAAAGGTATCCAAATTGAGAACTCAGCAGTATGTTTGCCCAACTAGAGAGTTGAGTGTTGAGAGTGGTGATGCAGATGCAAAGAATATTGAGTATAGATCATTTTTTTCAGATGATGAGTTCATAAACTCCCTATAATTCAAAGTATTTTTGTATAAACAGAAGGGGAAGGAAATAAGAGAAAAGGCTGATGATGTCATTGAAGGAAATGAAGAACAATTATTGAATGAATCGAGGAAATTTTTGGATGATGAAATGAAAAATATGACCCCTAAAAAGGGGAGAAAAATGTTGCAAGATGTTGGTGTCATTATCTTTCCTAGGCTAGATCTCAATTCAGCCCTTGTTTTTGATAGTTTCTTGAGGGACAGCAATGCTACACATAAGCTTGACAAAGAAAGTTTAACAGAGGTGTATGTTGGATCAAAATACAATACTGATGAAGGGTCATTGATGATCTGGGCCTTATACCCACGCCATAGGAAATTAGTGGTCATTGACACTAAAAAGGCATTTGGCCATGTCATGAACCTAAAGGTTGGGGAAGCTGGTCCTGTGGCTACTGCAGAAATTGGAGTGAATATTACAAAATTGAACAAGGCCCAAATTCAGATGTTGATAAAGGAAAGGGAGATGTACAAAGAAAATAATGAAAGAATGTTGAGATAAAATGATAGACTAAAGGATTTAGTTGGTGTTACAATGAAGACACCCATGATGCTCACTCAAGGAGAAAGCTCTTAGAAAAAGGATCATTGGGTTGGATCAAGTGCTTATTCCCAAGGAAAGCATGATGCAATTGTTGCAATAATCAAGAAAAGGAAGGATAGTTTAAAACCTTGGTTGAATAAACTTTTGGGAAAACATTCACATACTCTTGCTGCATTAAAGGAGCATGAAAGGATGGATGGATAGATTATAGATAAGTTTCATGAGATAGATCAAAGAGATGCTTCTAACAATGCAGCAATTGAAGCTGCAAATCATATTATAAATCGACATCAAAACTTCTACAATGAGTTGCAAGGGGATTAACAAGGTTTGATAAATGCTACCAAGAAAACATTGATTCAATTCTCTAATGACAAAGGGGAACTGAAAGAAGCTGCTAGATGGAAGAATTAAAGTGAATCATTTTTAAATGAAGTCATGAGGATAGCTTCTGCGAAGAATACAACGTTAGAAGAAGTGAGCAAGCAAAATTAGAAAATTTTCAAGATGGAAATCACGATCCGGAATGCAATTGGAGATGCGGATACATACGAGCACCGAGATTATTTGGATCATCTTGCTAAAACTCACTTGTGGCTTAATAGAGCTTAATTATCCTCTAATCTTTTGTTTTGTAAACATGTGACATTTTGTTTTTCAAAAGGACGCGTCCTTTCATATTCTCAATGTATAAATATCCATTTTGAAAATGAAATGAAGGAGCGATAAGTAGAATAGGTTAGAGGGTAGAAAATATAGAGTGTAATACAATGTTTTGCCAATATGAGACTATGCTGCATGTTTTGAATCATGGAGATATCAATTGAAATCTAATAATATGGTGCAGTTGTTTCTAGTATCAGTTGTTTATGGTGTTTGTTGAAAGTATTATTAAAGTTGTCTCCAATATGGTGTTTTTTGGTTATTTAAATTGGTGTAACAAGTTTACATTCAGTTTGTCAGTGCATATTTGCTACATCTGTATGGTTAATTGATTGGTTCTTTCCAATAAAGATTAAACCCTTTAAATTGATCGTAGTAATTAGAGAATGTTAATTGGATCACTAATAAGAACTCGATAATCATAACCTTGCATGTTTATACAAGTTATAAACTAAATCAAATGCTAAACAACTTGAATGTTTGCCAGAATGAAGTACTTGTTTCAGATTTCTCTTGACTCCGCATACCCAATACGGCACTAGTCTCTGCATTTTCATTATTAAGATTCATTCCTTTTTCTTTACATCTGTTAACTAAGCATATTAGGATTTAGTTTTGAATATTGCTATACGATCCATACCAAATTTTATTTCATTTGTCCACTTCCATCTGCCATCGTGGACAAATCACTGCAAGAGAGAAGATCAAAAGTCACATGTGTGTCTACCCAATTCACATAGGTACACCCGCCTAGGTCTAGCAGCACCTAAAGATTAGAAAGCTTAAACCATTTGTCTTTGTCTATTACCCTAAAACGTTCCAAGAGATTGGCAACATCTTGCGGTATTCTTACCTGCATTTTTGAGAGCTAACACAAGCCTTTTAAAGTCCTCATCAGTTGGTCCAGGTCCTTCAAGCTGCCTTTGATTGGAATTGGCAATTCCATAGGTATATTAGAAGACAAACCTGGTTACATTGTAAAAAGAACCAACATACACGTCAACCACTGAACAACCACCTCTACAACTGAATTTTTAATCTTTTATGATCACATGAAACATAAAACACACTAATTTCAAGGTTGTTAACATCACTATTGAAATGTTTTAATTTTTTGACCTTTCAAACATTAAAAAGTACATCATTAAATTAATTATGTAATGGCATAAAAATTAAAAACATTATGAATTAATTATGTAACCACATAAGTCAATTATAATTCTATCAATAAATTAATATCAAATAGATAATATAATCGCATAACTTATACATTTCAATGTCATTGATCTTCTTCTTCATCCAACTCTTTGTCCAGATCATCCAATCCAGATTCACATTGTAAGGATTGGTCATATCATCATCATCACCATCGATATCGTTTCGGTCATCATCCACACGAATGTCATCTTCATGAACATTAACTCCTACATCATCATATCTAGTTCCTCCTCTTCGACATCTTCGCAAGGACATCATCAACTAACCATTGATCTTGATCATCATCTACATCATCTTCTAGTTCTTTGGTATCTTCTTCTTCCACCACATTATACTTTACCGGCCTTCCTCTTGGATCATGTCTAACAACAAATGACCAACCCAGTTTACCTGGAACCTTTGAGTAAAATACTTGCTCACATTGGCTTGGAAGAACATAGGGCTCATTTCCAGCTTGCTTGATCAACCTTGTATTAAACATGGTAAATCCATTATCCTGTTCAATAAGGGTGTGTGGAAGAAGTTGAGTCCACTTTTTGGCCAAAAAGTGGAAGTGTTTTCCCTGATTTTCAGAATTTGACACATTGACCTTAAAATTTGAAGCACTTCGAGATGGAATCTTCAAAAAAGTCACTAATCATAAAATGTAGTACTTGGAGCCTAGTTTTCAAATACATAATTTATTTCAATACCCAGATTGTAAAAATTGAGTTTCAATAGGCGTTTCCAAAAACCACTGTTTAAAAGTCACTTTTTTATACCATACCATGAACATGTACGACATCCATATTTTGACCTAAATTATCATATTTTTCAAAATCCTTTTGGGAAAAGATTTGTGACACACTAAAGCTTGTTTTTGATATTTTTTTGTAATTTTTTATTGACTTTTTTTTTTTAATAAAATTTTTACTAGGCATATTTGTCATTTTGAAAAACCATTATGTACGACACGCATAAGATGACCTAAACTTATCATTTTTTGAATTGTTTTTAAACTGAACAGAATTGTCTAAAGTTTGTTCTTGTGCAATCCATTCGTCAAAATGTTATGTTGATCAAAAGTTATTAAAATACTAAAAAAACCTGATAATTCAAGTTTATGGACTAGTTTCATTAGAAATTAATTGAAAAATAGAAAAAATATTCAAATTATTAAAAAAATTACATATTTGGAATCTGCACTGTCTCATCTATAATGGGTTTTAATTTCGTAAAAATATTCTGCAAAATAGGTCTTCAAACATACATCCAAAGTCATTATTTTCCTGTGACATTAACAGGACCTTCAAGTTGCAGGTCAAACCAAGTCCAAAGCTTAGGTTCGGGTCCCCAAGCCATTTCCCGAACCAAAAAATAAGCTAAAAACCTGCCCAAAAATTCATAATTTAAAAAATGGGATCTCATTTTAAAACAGGATCCCATTTCAAAACGGGATCGCGTTTCATAAAAAAACAATTTTTTATGGTTCTATGAAACGGGATCCTGTTTTGTAAAATGGTCCAAAAATGAAAATTTCCATTTTCGGAAAGTTTTCAAACGGGATCCCATTTTGAAAACTTTCTGAAAATGGAAATTTTTCAAAAATTGGAAGTTTCAAATATAGAAAGTTCTCAAAATGGGATCCTTTTGAAAACTTTCCATTTTGGAAATTTTGTTTTGGAAAATTTTCAAATGAGTTCATTTTGAAAAATTTTCCAAAAATGAAAATTTCCAAAAATGGGATCCCTTTTTAAATTTAGGCTCGGATCCCGAAGCTAAACGGGATCCCACTTTTTAAAAATGGGATCTCGGTTTTTAAAAACGGGATCCCATTTATTAAAAAGCGAGATCCCATTTTTTGCAAGCCAAATTAATTTTTTTGCCGAAGGCAAAAACTTTCACATTTCGTGGACTCATCTTTTTGCACTTACCCATAACAATTCTCTCAAGATCATTTCATTCAATTGTAGCCTGTACCATAGGACAACGAACAAAATTAATTTGAAGGACTTAAAATCACACTCAATTATATCATCCAAAATCCCATAGTATCGATTTTCTGAGACTTATGGACATATATCGCTTCTAGATGAAACTATAGTCACCTGAAAGACTGCAGTTATACCAGAATCACAAGTTTTCTTCATGTCATCCAACATTTTGATTCAAATTTTACAACCATTGCAACACATAGCCTTGTGGTGTTTCACCTGCAATATGTCAAACATGTAAAAATTATTGCAATATCGTCAGTTGATAAACATATTTATTCTTGGCCGAATGTATGCAAAGAAAACAATCTCAACATATATATAAATCAATATACTTGAAAATAATTAAATAATATGGGTGATTAATATATTTATAGGTACTTGTTTATCTCTTAAACCATATGCTAAATCAATTTCCCTTTGTGTAACATTGGAATCTCCATTACAATGAGCTTCTTTAACCTATGAAGCCACACCTTCCCATGTCAATGCGCGACTAGATTGTTGACATCATTCAATCCATACCGTTATCCAATCAAGATTGTTGGCGATGTACAAATGTAGTGCATCCCGCTCTCGACCAATTGTACCAAAAAAATTTGAAATTCTCAAATGATGTATAATTAGTTTAATACCGTAGTATACGACCTTAATTTATAATTGATGTATATTGAAGATTAAAAATTAAATAAGTACAATATACATAAAAAATATATGTAAAATGCATTCCAATTAATCTCCATGACCATCTTATAATTACCTCACTTTCCTCAATCTACCTTTCCCCAAAAGGTACTCCCCTTCGAATTTCTTAATGGAGTTGAGATCCCAAATGTGATCTACATGGATCTTTGCTGCAAACTTAGGAAGATATTCACTAATGTACACCATGGTCTGGTATACCATATATCCCTCAACCATAGAACCCTCAAAATGTGCTCTTTGTCTAACCAAAGCCTTCAAAAATTTTAAGTGCCTCTCAACCATCCACATTGACCTTGTGTGTACAAGTCCACACAATTCAATCTCCTCAACTTGGTGTATGAGGTAGTGTTCTTGTGCATTTAAAAATGTTGAAGGTAGACACTTTTGCATTTCACACATTAGACGAGAAATTTTTCTTCCAATAATTTATATCTTCTTTATGGATTTCTTTAGATGATAGCCATCTACAAGTGATTCAAGGTGCAAATATATTAAGGAGATTTAACAAAAATATACAAGATATTACATAACAAGTAAAAAAAATAGCAATTATAAGATGTATACAGCGAATTGAACAAATCTCACTTTACCTCATATATTTTCCAAGATCATATATAACTTGCTTTGACATTGTTGTCAAAGTTGTCTGGGGAGAATAGAGGTAGAACGTATCAACAATTATAAAATGATCTTTTCATTATTTTTCTAAAAGTAGTAAACACAATACACTGAAAAGTACATGCATTATACAAGTGTATATAATATACCAGAATAATTACCTTAATGAAGGTATGTCAATCATGTGTTTTCATCCCTAACCCAAATTCACCTTTCTTTGTTATTATATTGTTTATGTTTGCAGCAAATCCTATGAGAAATCAAATTTTTTGTATGACTTCTTTTATAGCATTGGTTTGTTGCTTTGTTAATAACCAAGGAAAGGCACTTATATTAATTTGGTCTCCATCACTATTTAATTGAATGACATTTTTCATTGCATGATTGGCTTCTTGAATGTCACTACAAATTTTGACAATTTTTTCTTTGTGATTCCTTCCATCCAATATTTTCCATAATGTTTCTATTATATTCTTTCCGATATGCATTGTATCAAAAAAATTCATAATTTGTAGTTGCTCATAGTAGGGCAATGTACTAAATTGTCTGGGATAACTTTTCAGTCCTTGTGGAAGCTGGCCATTAATGCCTTGACGACCTTCATGAAGCATATAAGTTAAACAAATTAACAATGACAATCACTGTCAATTACAACATGAGTAAACACAACACAATATAAAAATATAAATTCAAAACATATCATATATGATAGATAAATAATTTGATCTGATGTATAACCTTGATGATTAATTCTATTATATTCCAACTTCCATAGGCGAGGTGACATTCTTCGTGGTTTTGATGTAGTCTCCTCTTTCCTATTGAAAAGATGTTTTTCAGTAGTTCGATACTTATGATTTCTATGGAGGAAGTGCCTATACTCATCAAACACCTGCTTTCCTAAACTTGTTGAATGACGAGATTTCATCTTTGGACCATAAATTGGACATGCAAATTTTCCCTTTGTTTGAAGACCTGCAAGATGATATATAATTGGATTAAATATGTCAATTTTTATAATTATATATAATGAATAGATTATTTTAAAAATATTCATAATATCTACTTCATCAAATTAAATATTGTTAAAGTGTAGTCAAATGTTATAACATACCACAAAAATGTGTTAGCCCTATGGCATCATGAATTGTCCATACAATCATTGCATGGAATTGAAATTGTCTTTGTCCTATTGGTCTGGAGACGTTATACATAGTGATTCCATTCCATAACTTTAGTAACTCATCGATAAGAGGCTTGATATATACATTCATATCTTTAACTTGATACTTACCTAGTTGAATGAACATAAATATTACATAATTATTATAACCATTTTACTAAAATATATATAGATTAATGTACATGACTATTGAATGAAAAAAATATAAGTCATTATGCAACAAATAAGACAAATGAGATGCTACTACGTTAAAGAAAATTGATGTAAACAAATACCTGGAATAATCATTGACAACATTATGTGCCCCCTCTTTATTGACATCCATGGAGGAATGTTATTGTTGATAACAAAAATAGGCCACACTGAGTAAATAGATCTCAGTTCTCCAAATGGATTGACACCGTCTGCTCCCAATGAAAGCCAAAGATTACGAGGTTCTTTTTTAAAGTGTGGCCATTTTTCCTCCATGTCCCTAAATGCAAAACCATCTGCAGGCATTCGAAGAATGTCATCTCCACTTCTATTTCGTGCATGGTAATCCATCAATTGTGCTAAGCTTTCATACCTAAATAATCGTTGCATACGTGGAATAATGGGAATATAATGAAGAACCTTGCGAGGCACCTTTTTTGTTAGTTGATATGTTCGATATCTATTGATATGGCATTCGGGCATTCTATTGCAAATTCTTGTTGTTTATGATATATAATATGATCATTGGGACATGCATCTATTGCTTGATACTCCATTCCGATATCTTTCATAATGGCACATAAATCTCAGTATGAGCGAGGTAAAATATTTCATGGTGGTAACAATAATTCACCAATCAATCTACAACAAAAAATAATTTGTTCATATAAAGAATATTAATGGTACATATTTCATCCTTTATTTACTAGTGATGAACTAACAACAATTAAAATAGATAAAAAAAGATGACATCTTTGACATACCTTAACATTCGTGAGATTGCTATGTTTGATAAACCATTCATAACCTTCAATTTCAATAGCAACAATATAGTAGAGAGAAGAGTTGTTTCAGAGCCTTCATAAAGGGGCTTGTATGCCTTATCAAGTACAAGTAAATTATGAACATCATCAAAGTCATCTTGATCATCATGATCAGCTCTACCACTAAATGTGTCATGGATCAATGTATTCGTACCATCATCTTCAACTGTGTTTTTTGGCACATGATAATCTTCTTCTATAGGATCATTAACTTCATCTTCAATATTCATAGCTCCATGTTCGTCTGCTTGCAAAATCACATTCTTTGGGCCGTGATAATCCATAGCATTTTCCCTAGGGTGCCCCACCTTTATAATAATGATAGACACAAATAAACCATGATCATGATCAAGTGATTATATATATATAAAATGTTAAAACAATATAAACATTTACAAATTCAATTAATATAAACATATATAATAAACAACTTACTAATGGACGATAATCATGCCCCATTTCAATGTGACCATGCTACCTACAATGTTTCTCAGCTATTGTGATTAAAAGTTATCTCGTCTTTAAGCCTTTGCAATTATTGCAAGGACAATAACATTTCCCATCACCCTTTCTTTTCAATCTAGCGAACAATCTATCAAGTTTCTCTTCAGTTTGTTCTGGACTAATATTATCTGACATGATTTTTCTTTACCAAGCTTGACTATTTAGATCTTCAAAAAATATCAAACTCACACTCCAATAAATTTTATTCATAGACAGGTAACATAATCTAATAATTCTGATATTTTACACCAAAATTTTTTGGCATGCAACCACCCTTACAAAAGAGAAGATAGTTTGAAGTTAATGACCCCAAAAAAACACTTTACAATGCTAATTCCAAAACTTATTAAATTCTGATTTTACTATGATTTCCAACCGTTAAGACTCCTAAAATCAAAATATTGAACTTGATCACAAAATTTCTACAACAATGGAGGTAGTGAGCTAGTAAGAGCAAGTGACCCATTCCTAAGCAGCAACAAGTCGAAATCATCATTGCTAATGTCAATACAGATTTATCCTTTTAGTTAAAGATGCAATGTGTCACTTCTTATGACAAGCTTATCCCTAGGGCCCTCAACATTGAGAGAGCCCTAATAAAAAACAACAAAAGCATTGGTAAGAGCATGATTAGGGTACAAACCCTAGGCCTCCATAGAAACATAAACAATAACTATAGCAAATTAGTGAGATTGCAATACCAGAAAGATTGAGACATTGTAGATAATAACAAAATCTTGCAATCTAAAGATTGTAGCTAATAACAAGCACAAAGGCTACGGACAAGATAATAAAGCTCAAACCTTGCATAGTAAAGTGGAGATTTTAAGGAGTTTCCTTACCCCTTTGACCTTAAGGGTTTTTCAAATGCTTTTGGTAGTGTTAGACAAGGCAAATGCAATCAAGGAATGATTGTCTAAATGAAGTAATAGTGGTAATCATAGGTTCAATGTTTCTTCTTAGCCATTAATATTGTATAATGGAGGTAGTGGATTGCATGTTAAAGTGAGACTCACCAAAGATGGGAGAATAGTGAATAATACCTTGTGGACTATGAAGTAGTGTCAATAAGGTTGAAGGATCTTAAGAACTACAATACCATGAAACAATGAGTCCCCTATAGTAAATAGGCAGTCTATAGGGCATAGTTTGATTTTATAGAAGGATGCTCATGAAAGGAATCTTCAAGTGATAGTGAGTGAGTTGTTTGAGATTGCAGTTGAGGGTGCAATACTCAATCTTAAAGGAAGTTAGCAAAGCAGTAAATGTGCAAGAAAATTGAATCATACACAAAAAACAATTCACAATATTATCTTCCATAATGCCTTGAGTTTGAAGACAAAAATCTCATTGTATCTTCATGATGAAAGTTGTGACCTTAATGGTCAATCACTAGCAACCATGATTTTAAAACATGCTATTGTGCTTATGGAGGGAACATTTTAAGCAAGGTAGTGAGTGGTTGTTTGGAACAATGGCAGGTATGAAGGACTTGCTTTATATGCATACTATGTAGTCTAGCTTAAGACAACGTTCTTAGAAGAGATTGAAGGTGGATTATGGAACTCAAGGGTTACCATGAAAAGGATTAAAGCAAAGACTGAGATCTATTTAAAAGCCATGCTCATGAAGATATTAAAGATGTCACATGCAAAAACCTAGTAGCTGGAGTAATGAATACAGTGCCAAAGAGGATATTGTGCTGGGGCAGATTTAGGAGATCTCCACATTATCTAATTATAGGGAAATACATCATTTATTTATTTTTTTAATTAAAAGAAATCATTCTAAACCCTATATAGGATACATTGATACTTCAAAAGCCTCTAAAAGAATTTGATATTATGCAAATATATGTCAAGTAACATTCATAAGGTTTAGAAAATATTGATCACTCTCTAGAATAGCCCATTAAACATGGGTTGTGCTTGAATGCACTACATAATTGATAAAACAAAACCACTCTGCATATCAACCAGAGTTATAGGCTCTTTATTGCAGCAAGAGGTAATCACTCTTCGATCATGCTATAATTACATCCTAACCTGTTAAACTTGAGACAACCTGAATGTACCCAATGATGATTGACACCTACATTATACAACTTGAATTAACTAAATTATATGAGTGCCTCCATTTCTATCACAACATAGCCACATTAAACTTGGGTCACACATGAATGCATCCTGTATTTGTTATTGCACAGCTGTGCCACATGACCAATAGAGTTATGGACCACATAATTACAATCACAAGAATATGTTCCTCAGTTGTGATCTTATGGTGATTCCAAACAACAAAATTTAGACATGAAATTCTAAAAACCCTTAACCTCAAAAAATGAAATCTGATGAGATGTTACTTTAAAATATGATTTTCAAACCTGGAACTACAAATCTGACTTCACAAATGAATTTTGCAAAAAGACAATGACTACCCTCAACCTAGCGATATCTTCTTGAATTTTTTTTATTTTTCCCAAGAAAATCGTCCTTAGTTCTCCACAAACTGTCTCAAGTAGAGCAAAACACTGTCGCAATAAATCAGGCGTGAACTCACTTTTCTTTATGTCGGCCACAATTTGATTTTTTTAATTTTTCATGTTTGTCAAAAATTCAACGAAAATGATAGCCGACATTTCAACGAACCCCAGGTTTGTCAAAATTTCAACGAACGTCGGGGATAAACTTTCAAAAAATTGGAAATTACACATCAAATTTTGCAAGCACCCGATGAACATCAAATTTTACATATTTCGTTGGACAGTTTCATCGTATTTTGTAGTCAAATGTATTAGTGATCGACCTACAGATTCTTAGACTAGATGAATGATAGAGAGTGATGAGAGTTGATGTGGCTTGGTCTTTACTATGTCACCTATATGCCCATTATCTAGGAAAATAGGGGACTGTTGACTGCATTGTGTGATAGATGGCATTCAGAGACGTGTTCTTTCCACTTACCGATAGGAGAGGCTACTATGACTCTCAAGGACATATACCGTATTATGCACCTGATGATCCAAGGAGAGTGGATCATATATGACCCACAACATGGTCATCAAACTTTCACGGCCTACTATCATGATCAGGGTGTAGGGCTAGGGATCAAGGGTTACGAGATCCGCTAGGAGTTTATGGTCAAGCACTATGGGTGATTTGAGGCACTCTTAGCGACACTGATTGGGGGCGTACTCATTTCAGACCGTCGGGGACACAGATTTCCCATTTCCTGGGGAGATGTTCTTGTCAGAATGCAATATGATAGGATCATTTATGCCTGGGACCTTGCTTACTTGGTATGCTATATCATCAGCTACATGAGGTAGCCTACAGGAGAGCACAAAGCATTGGGTGTGGGATGATGCTCCTAATGATTTGGGCATGGCAGCATGTTATCTTCTGACCTCTTATCTGGAGACCATAGCTGGTAGATGGCATGTCATGCATTTATTATTATGCTGACACCTTATAGAAAACTAGAGTTGGGGAGATAGGATGGTGGCATCATCGGATCGATACCATGATATCATTCATTCAGAGGCCATACAATGATTGCAGCTAGTGGGAGGGTGAGGATGATCACTTTCATTTTTGCATATAGTTTTGCTCCTTTATTGGCAGGATGGTGCAGAGTCAACTGATCATTGAGATGTATCTGCCACAAAGGGTTTTGTGATAGTTTGGTGAGTAGTAGGGTGTTCCTGTAGGGATAGTCGAGTATGCTAGGTCATCCAAAAAGTCAGCCTAGGGTCCATCTATTTTTGTGTCATTTTCCATGTAGCAGATTGATGGTTTAGTAGCCTAGCGGTGGGGATGGAGTAGTGGAGTTGTAGATCTGGGGACTACTATTGATCATGATTTATGGTGGCAGACTCATCGTCTAGTGCCATTGACAGATCCAGATGGGCCAGCACCAATTGATAGGAGATCAGTTATACCACATGTGCCATGAGGTGTCCGACGAGGTAGAGTCAGAGATATGGGGAGAGTCAGAGGTCGAGGGAGACACAAATGCAGAGACGGAGGCAGGGGTGGAGGGAGAGATAGAGATGATGGAGATGACAAGGGAGCTGACAGGAGGAGGAGGCGAGGAGGAGATGGTGGCAGGAGGAGGGTACGACAGTGTGTGGCCAAAGGAGCACTAGATGTTATCCTAGAGGAAGCCAAGGAGGAGGAGAGAGAGGAGGAGGGGCTAAGGCAAGAGTAGGAGGAGGAGAGACATAAGCAACATGTCACTAAGGAGGAGGCCAGAGAGGAGCAGGAGGTTGGACAGGAGGAGGTCCAACAGGAGACTGAGATGGAGGTTGAGATTTCACAGGAGGAGGGAGTTGGAGGAGAGGAGGACATGGGGGAGGATGACGATGTTGGGGATGCTGATCAAGCCATTGATGAGGTTGAGCGGCTACTGAGGTGGAACATGGTAGAGGGAAAGGAGGAGATACCCTCAGGATCACCACTACCACATGACACGACCATAAATCAAAGGGTGGCAGACTTGCAGCAAAGATTGGATGAGAGTACAGCACAAGTCAGGGCTCTCCAGGTTGAGCTAGAGGTGGCAAGGGTAGAGCTAGATTAGGAAGTGATCCACCAGTAAGAGTCAATGTAGTGGTGCACAAAGTTTTCACGCTCATGGAGAGGACCATTAGCAGACATGGCACAAGAGTTTTCTAGGGTTAGCGCATGTCTTGGTCGATACTGATTATTATATGAGTAGGCGGTGCCACCCAAGAGGAGAGACCCTACTCTGACATGGACACAGACAAGGAAATGTAGTGACAGCAGGTCAAGGAATGGTAGTGGCAACCAGAGTCAGAGCAGTGTAGGGGGATCGACTTCCTTCGAGCAGTCATCTGGGCACAGGTCTAGCCATTCCCACAAGTATACCTCTAATCACAGGTTAGGGCATAGCCACAGATCATCTAGATCATAGCACAAGTCCACACACAACTAGTCGCCAATGACAAACCCTTCGGTCTCTCAGACTCAGGTAGCACTGTCATCCCAGATGCATGTTACAGTTGAGATGATGCCATCAACAACAGTTCCATCAGTTTCTCAGACACAAGCTACAGTGACAGATCCCTTAGCCTCCTAGGCATAGGTTATAGTACCCATAGTGGCATCGATTCCTTTGATAGAGCATCAATCTCCTAGATCTTCTCCTCGAGGGGATGAGGAGAGCTCGACATAGCCATATTTTATTATTATCTTGAATTCAGACACTTTATGTTATGATATTTTTATTTGACCACCGAGCCTACAAGCTCTTATTTTTGGGATCTCTTGTGACTCTATCCTATGACATTATTTTTTTTTAGATGATATGATATATATATCATGTAGTTTTGATGTGGCCTATATATGTGTTTATATGATGTGATGTGATATATACCTTTTCATGTATGTCTATGTGATGATGATGTAGATATGAGTACCATGTGACGCCTATGTGAATTATGCATTTATGATTCCCATGATGATGTCATTTATATGCCATGTCATGTATGCATTTATGATGGTTATATGTAATGTGATGCCATGATAATGTGATGTTTATTTATGTCATGATGATGTTATGCCATGGATGATGATGATATGCATAATGTATTTATTTGAATGGATGCCATATTTATGAGAATGTTAATGTATGATGCCATATGTGATGCAATGTATATGATTTTTGATGATATAAATGATGATGTGTGGACCTAATGCAATTCCTATATGATCATGTGTGCACTTATGTTTCTGTATGTCATAGGATATCATCATGAGATGGGCAGAAGAAGATGACAAGATAGAAGGAGATGCATGTTAGTTCCTACACCAAATCCTTAAACATATTACCATAGGACTTTAATATTTATTGCTCTTAATCATCATTCAGTGGATTATTGTAATGGCCAATAAACACCATGATATGACATAGATCAAGGTGTGCAAGGTTGTACCATCACATAAGACAAGCAGTCATAGACAAGGATGATCATGAGTCATACTAAGAGCACAATTGCCCCATTATTTTCATCATAACCAACCACAAGCATAAAAAGACAAGAAAGAGAATAAAGACAAATCATGAAACATCATTGCTCATCTAAATCATGTTGCCAGGAAATCCTTGAGGAACTAGCAACATGACTGCCTGAAAAAGACAAAACAAGCCAATCATCATGATACATCACTACTTCTCTAAATCCTGTTATCAGTTAATCACTAAGAAACTAGTAATCATGACTATCAAAAAGACAAGACAAGACAAACATAATGATAGGTTGTTGCTTCTCTAAATCTCATTGTCAGGACATCGCTGAGAAACTAGTAACATGATTTTCAAAAAGACAAGACAAGACAATCATCATGATATGTCACTACTTCTCTAAATATCATTGTCAGGACATCATTGAGAAACTAGTAACATGATGAAAAATCAAAAGACAAAATTTCAAGACAACATTTTCCAAGTGTTTGCCAAGTTTTTTCCAAGTGTGTGCCAAGTGTGTCTGAATGTCAAGTGTTTTAAATGTCGAGATATCGGGTGTCAAATTTTGATGATGTCGATATGACGAATGCCAAAGATTGCAAAATTCAGGA
Organism: Sequoia sempervirens; assembly: GCA_007258455.2. Taxonomy (NCBI): domain Eukaryota; kingdom Viridiplantae; phylum Streptophyta; class Pinopsida; order Cupressales; family Cupressaceae; genus Sequoia; species Sequoia sempervirens. The sequence continues at coordinate 96,554 of VDFB02325382.1, forward strand.
AGGAAACAAACTAAATGATTTTGTTGTCGAGAGGATCGATCCTTAAATGTCAACAGGATCCCTCAAAATGCGAGATGACAGTGATGATGCCTAGGAAGGACACATCCTAAGGCATAAATGCCAAAGGTTGTTCTTCATAAGGACACATATGAAGAATAACAAAAAAGTTGACAGTTTGATAGGTTTAGATAATTTTTCTTGTTTTGACTGAGGTTGACTAAAGGTGACTGAATTGACTTATGTTGACTACATGTCGATGTTGACATGCTAATGTGATTATCATGTTGAATAAATGATTGCCATTATTTGTTTTAGAAGTTTCTCTATTTAGAAAATGATTTGTCTTGACTTGAAGACTTTTGATGTGTGTGCCAATGTAGTGCCATGAACCTTGATGGACTAACCTAGTGTGGCCTCGGGGGCTCATTGACAGATGGCCTTGCCTATGTCATTCACTCAGAGACCTCGTAGTCCGACATGACGAATTACTTTGTCTTGATGACCAATGATTGAATCATGATTTTTATTTTCACAAACCTAAGAGGACTGACCTAATGTCTTGGGGACTCACAGATGAGTCTTGCCTATGTAGCAAATGCACAGAGACAACATAGTTCAGACATATGACAAAGACTTGACTAATATGATTGACATGACAAAATGCGACTCTGTTTTTTGGAAATTTGAAGCATTATTTGGATGTTTTTGTGTTTCTTACCATGTTTTGATTTTTATTTTATTTTGGATTTCTTCAGGATGTTGTTCAATGTTTAGGTCTTTCTTCATTACGTTTTCCAAAGTTTTTTGTCTTTTTTAGGACTTTTTATGATGTTTTTGTCTCTTTTTAGGAATTTTATGATTTTTTTTATTTTTCAGGACTTTTATGATGTGTTTGTCTTTTTTTAGGATTTTTACAACGTTTTTGTCCTTTTTAGGACTTTTACAATTGTTGAGACCATGTAAGATGCCCACTAGAGTCACATGATAAAATTTTGCCCCTAGTCAGGCCCAGGACTTAGCCAATTTGAAGGACATGAAAAGGATATGCATGGGATGATGGACAGGTAGTCTATCAGACTTGATGTCAACCGTTTGCCAACCATGAAAGGAAGGGTGCAATGTCATGGCAAGTGTCATGGTGGTGGCGGAAAGATTTTTTTCATTATGGACCAAGGAAAATAAAGTGACAGTAGATGGAAAAGCAATGATTGACTACACATGGCACCCGTTTGCTAAGTTTCACTATGGTACCTATCCAAAGTGCCTATTTGCTAGGTTTTCACTTTTGGATGAATTATTTCTCTTTACTATTTTTGTAATTTTTTATTTTTTATTTTGGTGTCACCAAGATGCTTGTTTGCCAGGTTTTCATCAGGGTGATGATTTTTTTATGTTTTTCAATTCTTTTGTATTTTTTAAGGTTTTTAGCTCAACTTTCTGATGCTATGCATAGAACTTGCGAAGATGAAGACTGTTGATAAGCTCTGTTAGTTGTTCCCCATCTAGAGTAGCTAGCTGATAAGCTCCATAACCAAAAGAGGATATGATGACATAAGGACCCAGCCAATTTGGTTTGAACTTGCTAGGTTTCTCTCTGTCAACCTGATTCTTTAGATTTTGTATGAGGACTAAATCTCCAATGTCAAACTTCCTAACCATGACTCTCTTGTTGTAATTGTGACAAATATGGTTCTGATATGCATGTAGATGGTTCAGGGAATTATGTCTTCTTTCCTCTAACATCTCTAGCTCATGCAAGCGTGACTATCTATACTCCTCATCATCAGTAAAACCCTTCATGGAGACTCGTAAGGAAGGAATTTCAACCTCGATGGGAAATATGGCCTCAGCTCCAAAGACCAGGGAAAATGGAGTGGCTCCCATAGGCATGCAGATGCTAGTGCAGTAGGCGCACAGAGCAGGGTTAAGTTGGATGTGCCAGTCACGGCCAGCATCATTGACAGTATTTTTGAGAATTTTAAGGATGGTTTTATTGGACGCCTTAGCTTGATCATTTCCTTGTGGGTAATATGGCATGGAAAAATGATGTTGGATATGGAATCGCTCACATAACTCACGAATGTCTTGATTTTTGAATGGACACCCATTGTCTGTGATTATGGACAACAGAATACCATACCGACAAATGATGTAGTTAAGAATGAATTTGGAAATTTTTTGTTAGTTATGTATGTGAGGGGTATGGCTTTGATCCACTTTGTAAAGTACTCAGTGGTGTGATGATGAATTTGTGGCCATTGGATGTAGTAGGATGAATTTTTCCCATGAGATCGAGTCCCCATTGTGTGAAGGGCCAAAGAAAAGTAATCAGTCAAAGTTCTTGTGCTGGAGCATGAATCAAGTCACTATGTATCTGACATTGGCAACAAGCCCTGACATATTCAAGTGCATTTTTTTTTCAATGATCGACCAATAGTACCCAAGTCTCATTGTCTTCTTGGCCAGAGTAGGACCACTTGAATGATACCTACATATACCCTCATGTACCTCGCATAAGTTTGTGCGTGCTTCATTGTTGTCAAGATATCTAAGGAGGGTGTCACCAAAGCTTCAGTGATAGAGGGTGTTTCTGACGATGGAGTATTTGGTAGCTTTTCGGATAAAGGACTTTCTTTGGTTATTAGACAAGTTGGTGGGAAGGGTTTGTGTTTTGAGGTAGTCATAAATATCCTAATACCAGGGAGAATCGGGACCAACAAGCTCACAGACCATCTCTAATTTGATAATATCATAGGCGGGGACTAGAAGTTGTTCTACCAAGAATTCCAATTGAGGCATATTGCTTGGAATGTCTAGAAGAGAGCCGATCATACCCATTGCATCTGCTACCTTGTTTTGTGTTCTAGAAACCTATTCAAAATTCACCATGTGAAAATATGTCTGGAAACTGTTAATTATTCTTTTATAAGGCATCAATTTCTCATCCTTAGTATCATATTCGTTAACTTGGTTAATGACTAATTGAGAATCTTCGTAGACATGAAGTGTTCTGATTTTCCATTTTATTTCCATTCTAAGTCCTATGACAAGTGCCTCGTATTCCACCACATTGTTTGTACATGGGAAAGCTATGCAGAAATAATTAGGGATGGAGTCTCCTTGAGGGGTGATAAACAATATGCCTACCCCCGAGCCATGATTAGTATGAGACCCATCAAAATATAGCCTCCAAGGTGACTTAGGTTCTATATGAGATATTGAATCAACCTAGAAATCTGCCACTAAGGGATGATCACTTTACATAGGTGCCTCTGCCAATTGGTCTACTATTACTTGTCCCTTCATTGCTTTTCTTACCACGTACTAGATATCATACTCACTCAAGATCATTACCCATTTTCTCAGATGTCTTGTCAATGTCGTGTGACTCAATAGATATTTCAGGGGGTCAATCTTTGCTACCAACTGTGTCCCATGACTCAACATATAGTGTCTTAGCTTCTGATCCGCAAACATAACTACTAGACAAGCACATTCAACTGATGTGTAATTTAGCTCATACCCGACCATTGTTCAATTGATATAATATATGGCCCTTTCTTTCTCATCATGGTCGTTATGTGCCAGTAATGCCCCCAGTATTGAAGTCATTGCAAATATGTATAAGATTAAAGGTTTTCCTTTAATGGGAGGCATAAGAATTGGTTGTGACAAAAGGTAGTCTTTTATTAGTTGAAAGGCCTCTTGACATTTATTTGTCCACACAAAAGGGATACTTTTGCACAAAGGATACTGAAATGATTGACACTTGTTGGCCAATCGTGCTATGAAGCATCAAATAGATTGTAACCTACCTTGCAATGTCCTGAGTTCACTTATTCCTTTGGGAGGAGGCATTTCTGCGATGGCTTTCACTTTGGCTAGATCGACTTCAATGCCTCTATGAGAAACAATGTACCCCAAAAATTTTCCAAATGTCACACCAAAGATGCATTTCTTAGGATTTAGTCAGACTTTATATTCTTCCAGTCTTTTAAAAATTGTGTCTAACACCTTCAAATGATCTTTTCTTGTTAATGATTTAGCCAAAAGCTCATCCACATAATCTTCCATTATTTTGTGCATCATTTCATGAAATATTGTGGTCATAGCTCTCTGATATGTGGCACCTGCATTCTTAAGACCAAAAGGCATGGCATTTCAGCAATATGTACCCCAAGGACAAGTGAATCTTGTTTTATGTTGGTCTTCTGGGGAAATCCAGATCTGATTATATCCTAAAAATCCATCCATGAGGGACATCATCTCATATCCTATTGTGAGATCCACTATGGTGTCTATGTTTGGCAAGGGAAAGTCATCCTCTGGACATGCTTTATCTAGGTTCCAAAAATCTATGTAGATGTGAATCTAACCATTTGGCTTTGTGATAGGTACAAGATTTGATATCCATTCAGCATAATCTATGGACCGGATGAATCCCACATCTAACAATTTTTTAAGTTTTTCTTTGACTAATAATGCAATTTGTGGGTGCATCTTTCATAGCTTTTGTTTCACTGGCTTGACGTATGGAAATAATAGCAAGTGGTGCAAGACAAGTTCTGGATCTAACCCAAGCATGTCAACATAGGACCATGCAAAGTTAATTTTATGCTCTGCAAAGAATTTGTGAAATTTTGGTTTCTCTTCTTCAATCAAGGATGCTGCAAAGAGGACTATCTTAGGATCTTCTATTGTAGATATGTTTACTTCTATAGTGTCCTCTATGAGCATGGCTAATTTTTCTTGTGTTATGAGTAGAAATTCTAGTCCTTCATCTTTGGGTGCCTCAGAGAGGTTTTCACCCATAGATACGTCCTTTATTTTTACTTTTTTGTCATCAGAAGGTGCCTTTCAGTTTTCACCTAAAGACGTTTCATTTTTTGTCTTATTTTTACTTTTCATTTTGTGACTCGAGGACGGAGCAGTCTCCACAAAGTAAGCTACACAATCTAGATTTATGATCACCACTAGGTATGCCCTCATAGAGTCCCATGAATTATGCAATGGCCTCATCATTTTGAAAGATTTCCATGACTGGCGGGCCTTGCTGGTTCCAATCGATTAATTGCGGGTAGACTAAGGAAATGCCATTATCAGCATTGGTGAATGGTGGGGAGGATGCAGAAAGAATGTTGACATACAGATTCAGAGACATTAAAAATGAAATTGTCATCATCCAATTCCACATCAAACTCTATCCAATATTCCCCTTCACTTGTCTCATACTCATCAGAAGAGTAGGGGATGAAGGAATTAGAGACATGGTCATCAGTGTCATGTGGTAATTCGAATGGATCCGAATGATGGTTATTTGGTTCAGATGGTTGGACAGGTATGTCAGGATGAGGGTTAATGGGATTAGAGGAGGATTCTAGCTTGTCATTGTTCCTTGGGAAGAAAGGTCTATTAGAGGCCAGATCAATTTTGAACATTTTCCAAAATCTTTGTTCGGAGGTAAGTTCCCCAAGTTCAAGGAACAAATCATCAAGGAAACAGTCACTTAGAGATCGTTGGGAGCCAAATTCCCACTCATGGGAGTCAGTTTCTGTAAGGGATTCCTTAATGGTCTTGACACTTTCCGAAGCATTCATGCGCTCACTCAAAAGTCCATTGGTACGTCGATCGTCATTGTCAAAAAATCCATACCCTAATCCAAGATACTTTGGTCGTTTGGAAGGCTCTATGGGCTCTCTTTTCCCAGTTTGATTTCTACCAAGGCCACTAGTTCCATTGTATCCTTTTTCATATATCTTAATGGGTAATGGGGGTAAGTCTTCTAGTTCTTTATAAAGCCATCCTATTATGGTGACAATGTCTTCATTATTCATGTCTCCCCATTTTATGAAAACTATCTTTGGTAGAACTTTGAAGATTTCTTTAGGTTCCATTCTAAAACATGGTCGTCCATAGACCTTCAGAGACTTGGGTATTGTTGTGATGCTATATGTCATATTCAGTTTGAATTCTCCACAACCTATGTCCTAGTCTTGACATTGGCCTCAACCTTAGGAAGCGAGGTAGATGATGGTGTGACAGAAGATCTAGAAGAAGTGGAAGTTGATGATGCAAGTTTGGATGGGTCAATGTATTTGGAAGAAGAAGGGATTGATGCTTCTTGATTGATGAGCACTCGATGTTCAGAAATACCCTTAAGATTGGCGCAATATTGAAAAGGGTTAGGCTATCCATATATGGTGATTTTTGTGCCATCAAAGGGAAATTTCAAATATTGTTAGATGTGGAGGGAACAGATTTGAGGGTGTGAATCCATAGACGATAGAGTAAGATGTTATAAGGTAATTCAAGATCCAGGAGTTGGCAAGTTGTGTCCATAATGACTGGTCCCACTCTGATAGGAAGGGAAATAATGCCTTGAGAAGAATGTTCTTCGTCATCATATGCTTTTATGACTATGCTCTTTATTGGATCCACTCAAGCATCATAAAATCCTAGAGCCTTAACCAATTTTAAGGAGCATATGTTCAATACTGCTCTGCCATCTACTAAAACTCTCTTGACCTTGTGCTTATGGATGAAATTTTTGATGTGTAGTGTGTCGTTATGACCTTTGTCTTGGGGATGAATAATCTTGATCAGAAAATGTTACATGGTGATGGGTAGTGAGGTATCCCACCATGGTCTCAAATCAATTGACATCAATGTCTTGCGGGATGGAGGACTCTTGCAATTTTTTGTCAAGTATAGCTTTTGGGCAGGAGAGATGTGAAGCAACTCGAGTATGGAAATCTGTGCAGGCGTTTTTCTAATCTAGTCTATAAGGTTAAAGTGACTCTTAGGTTGCCATTTCTTTACGAACAAGCCAGATTGAGATTGATTAACAACTGGACCAAGTATTGTGATTTTCGGCTATCTAGCAGGAGGTGAACCAGCTATGGTGACCTTGCCACTTTGAGTGGTGGCGTTGCATTGAGCTGCTCTTTTGATTGTGATTTATTAATGCACTCATCATCAGTTTGGACATTGTTAACAATAGGTCCACCAGAATAGTCATATGTGGCGCAGGATTAATTGGCTTGATTATTATTAGTCTTAGGACCTAATGTTGAAGCTTGATCAAAACCATGGTCTTGTAGTGGGTTCTTATGAATGGTATGGTCAGCATTTGATGCAAATTGTGGCCCACCCAATTCAATAATTAGACATTTAATAAGATCTTGCAAAATATTTCTTAGTTGTTGACAAGAGGATGTCTTATGCCCATTAGCCCGGTGGTAATCACAGAAAGCATTATCATCCCACCATGATGGTTTAAGCTTCCCTAGATCATACAGCTTGGGTTCCTCAAGTTTGATGATACCGTTTTGGAGGAGTTTCTTAAGGACATCCTCAATTGGTTCTCCCAAAGCAGTGTATGTCATTTCAGGAATTGTCTTGTCTAGTGATATTGTCCTTTATTTTAACTATTTTGACCATTTTGGTTGTTTGGAGTGACATTGGTGGGGGGTGTCAATATTGTCATTAGTTTTTTTTTTGGTTGAACCCCTTTTAGATTAAGTACCGGACCCATGGTGTTTACAACTTTAGCATCGACCACACCATCATTGGTAACATGTTTATTTTTTACCCAATACTTATTCTTTTCGGCGGGTCAGTTTGTGTTTGTGTTGTTAGGACCATATTTTAGCTCTCCTTTTGCAATAAGATCTTTCTTAACGTAGACACCCTTTTCGACTAGGTCTATGAAAGTTGTGCAGCAATGAACTTGCAATCCATATTTCAAGGGGCCTAGAAGTGTTTGAACAAACATGGAACCTTTTCTTTTTCAGGTATGTTGATGTGGCAACAGCTTGCCAGACTTCTCCATCTTTGGAAGAATGGGATAAAATTTTCACCAGCATCTTCTTGTGTGAGAGTGAATAATCTAGTGATGGAGGTTTCCATGTCAATGTTATACGCATAATTTTTTATGAATTTGTGTTTAAGTTCATCCCATGTTTGTATCCCTTTTTGAGTGGAGAACCATTCAAGGGCAGTCCCTACAAGACTTTTGGAGAAGAGTCTCATTAAGTACATGTGTTCATAGGCAATGTCCATACAGTGGGTTGCGAATTCTCGAACATGTTCAATAGGATTTTTCTTTCCTCTATATTTGGTAAATTTTGGTGACACATTTCCCAAAGGAAATGGCGGCATGTATAGATTTGTGTCAAAAGGATATACACATATGTCATATGACACTTGTGATTTCTTGTCGAATATTTGCATATATTCTATAGTCTTTTGTAATTGAGCCACATGGGTTTTCAAGGCATCAATTGTAGGATTATTTGTTGGACCATACATTGGAGTGATCAGTAAAGCATGGGTCCCCATTTTTTGTGAAGAGATGTTGGTGTTTTGTTGTGGGATGTGTTGTTGTGTGTATGATGTGTTTTGGTTTGTCTATTGTTGGTGTTGAAAGTTTGGATTGGGGATGTGTTGATGGGTGTGAATATGGGATGAGTATGTCAGAATGTGTCTTCTAGTTATTTGAGTCAAAATTTGGGGAATATGGTGACCATGAATGTTTTGGTGTCTGAATGATGCCATATGTTGTGTGTTCTAATTTCCTTGTCCCAAATGTTGAAATTTTCCAAGGGAAATATTTGTGTTTTATCCTTGGGAGGGATTGGTATTAAACTATGTTGATGTGTTAACATTGGGTTGTGGTCCTTGAATAAATGCATGTCGTTTACTTCCTCCCAAGGGGTTGAATGATGTACCCATGAGAGGGTTTGATGAGGATGCACTCATTGTACTAGATGTTGTTGTGAATAGAGGATTTAAATGGCTTGATGATGCACCCATGGCACTAACCAAAGTGGTAAATAGAGGATTGGAATAACTTTCCCACATTACTGAGGACCCAAAGGTGGCTCCAACCGATTGTGACGATATTGTGGACGTTGTTGGAACTAATTGTGAGATGGGTTGTATTTCTCCAATGGATGTTGTGTTGATAGTATTAGGATTGTTATGATTATTGGAGGTAGCACTAATGGTGCTTGTGATAGTTTGTGAAGTGGCACCAACAAAACTATTGCTTATGTTGTCTTGAGGTTGACTATTATTGGACATGTTGTTGGTATTGTTGACATTATGGTCAGGTGATGTTGGTCTCAAATTATTCATGTCAAAGCCACGTGGTAACTTAACCCCTTGGTCCAAAAGCATGGCTAGATACCTTTGAGGGTCATGTAAGACTAAGTCTTCAGTGAAATTGGCTACTTCAGTATTTTGCGCTATAGCTTCTAAGTCCTTTGCATATACATGTCCATGTTGATGTCTTTGTATGAATGGTTTGAGTGGATTATGTCATAAATATGGCATGATCGTGGAATATTATATGTTCACATTGCTAAATGGGTCAAAAAAAGTCGAGTTTTGGTTTATGTCCCAAATGTTTTTGTCGATGTTGGAATTGAAATCTTGTCCAAAGTTTTCCATTTGTCTTTTCTTTCTTTGAAGTCTAGTTTCCACCATAAAAGGAAATTGCTCAAATGAGGATAATGACAACTAAATGCAAGGATGACACTAGCCTATGTTTTGGTCCTTTTGTGATAAAGGATGACAATGCAAGACTATGTTTTTGGATTTTTATTTTATTTTTTTAATCAGGGATGCAATATGACAATTTTGTCTAAAGGAAATGACTAATGCTAAAGGATAATGAAAAACTAGGATGACAATTTATGACACTATTTTTTTTTTGTATTTTTTGGAATAAAGGATGTCAAAGCAAGGTGATAATGACATTTGTCCTAGGAAGATGACTTAATGCAAGGTGACAAGGATGTCAAAGAAAAATTGCCAAATGAGGACTAGAATTAATGTAAAGTCTAGGTGCAAAATGAGGACTAGGATAAATGAAATTTGGAGAAAGGTTTGCCTAACCACTCTAAGCTTGACCTATGTCTCAATTTTGGTTATCAAAGGACTTGCTAAGGGGACTAAGTGACAAGGTCAAAATGACAAGTGAGCCTTCCTAACTAGACTATTGAGTTTGAAGTTCTCACAAAAAGGACAATGACTGAAAAGGGTAATGATGACTAAGTCCCAAGATAACCTACTTTTGAAAATAGTGATTTTGTAAAGTATAGTGAGTTGGCCTACTCCAAAGTCTACAAAGATGAAACCTAAGGACAAATTTATGCTGGAAATGATGATTATGAAGCCTAGGGAATACAACTAAAATTTGGAGAATTAAACCCTATGATTAAAATGTAAGCTAGTGGATGCAAATGATGAAGAGTTTGAGCAATTTTAGTTTTGGTTTCTGATAGTGACTTTTAAGAAAAACACGTTTGATAATAGGAAAAAAAGTGTGGACTTTGAATTCTGGTCTACGACAAGACTTTGTTTCTACTAAGAAAATGTGTCGCATGAGGTAGAAAATATGATACAATGTATAAAATGCGGTTCAATTTATCAAATGCGGCTCTACATATAGCAATTGCGGCTTAGTATGTCGAATGTGGGTTTTTGAACAGCAAATGCGGTGCACTATAGGAAAATGTGTTTCAATAGAGCAGATGTGTTGCATAGACTGTCAAATGCAGCGCAAAACAGCGAATGCATTTTAGCAATTGTGGTGCAGAATGCAAAAGTCTAATTTTTCTAATGTTTTGGTCAAAAATATGAATTGTTTGAAGTTTGGTTTTTTTTTTCAAGATGTGTGAATGTTGTTTGCTTTGTTTCAGTATCCAGAAAACACTTGGCACAAATGATATTTTGATTGTAAACAAACACAAATAAGACAAGGACAATCTTATGGTTAGGCCATGACAATATCTGCTAGATTACACATGGGTTTCCCCAACCACATATCCTTAGTGTGTGAATTTAGAAGCTTAGTTACATAGGTTCCCCCTTACAATGCACTATCTTCTCAGGCCAACCAAGCTTCCAACCCCCATGAAACTGCCATGGTAGTTTGATCACCTCTACTAAAGACTGTGAAGATGTGGATGCCTTCACAATGATTGTTGTTATGCTAGCAGATAGAAGGTTTTTGGCTACTACACAAGAGTATTTATTTTAGGACCCCCATTCGAGTGGTCATATATGGGGTACAAGATTAATCTCTATTTAGGAGGCACTCTAGCCTGAAGAGGTTATGCTCAATAGGGTGTTGGGGAGTACTACTTGGTCTATATGACACATCTGCACTCGTAATTCTAGGCTTTCCCTTAGGATTCACTTTTATATACCAGTCGGGGGTAGCTTGGATTTAGCTCCATTACGGGTTTGAGTTGCCTTGGGGTGAGTACTTTTTCCCACCAAGGCAAGCCCAAGCTCTAGAGGCAATAACCATTTCTCTTACACCCAGGATCGCATGAATGTACAAGGGGAGAGGATACTTCAATTATTGCATCAAGGTTACACAAAAATAAGGTGGATTTGGCTTTCTGATCACCTAGATTACACAAAGTGACAGCATATTCACCTACCACCTTCAAGCACAATCAAGCAGAATAAAAGACATGTTCATTTTAGTGCACTAAATGAAATGTTTTCTAATCTAAAAATATGCAAACACAAAGCTTCAAGTTTATATTTCTTAGACAAACGAATCTGCAAAACCACATATTAGTAGTTTTAACAAATTATCTTGGACCCACAAAATTTAAGTTCCAAACACTACAAACAATGATTAGTAACCAGAAAACACCTATTCTAGTCAGATTACAGAAAAGAAAACTAGAATGTAAAAGGAAAAGTGGAAAACCTGAATGCAAAAAGGAAGAAATTATTACCAAGAAAATACGTCACAGTAGAGCGAATGCGTTGCTTTGTGCAGCAAATGCGGCTTGGTTCTACATTCTGGAGTTTGATGAGTAGATGCATTGCGAATATCATATGCATTGTTTGGGATGTCGAATGTGGCTTGGTTTGTCAAATGTGACTTTCTGAATGGCATATGCGGCACAACAGAGCTATTGTGTCATTTCAACCTATGAATGTGTCACGACACAACATATGTGGCATGATAAGAATCAAATGTGGCATTCCATACATGTGCCTACAAAAATAACAGAAAAAACCAAAAACCATACGGAAACTACAGAAGAAAAAATGTCGGGTTCACCAATGTATCAATGGGAATTTTCCTAAGGTTAGCATGATTAAAGCATTAGTACAAAACCCAAAGAAAGCTATAAAGCACAAAGAAGGAAAGATAAAAAATTTTTTATTATACCAGGTAATCCTTGAAGCCTCCATGAATCACCTCCATAGAACCTTCTAACTTTCTAAAAATATGTGATAGTTGCCCTCAGAATTAGTGTGTGAGAAATGACTATGACTAAGACAATGTCCAAAGCAAGGTTTGAAGGATTTGGAATGACAAATGCTATGCTATCATGCAAATGATAAACATTAAATGAATTCCTAAATTATGCCAAAATAATGCCACTATGACTATGCCTATGACAAGAAATGCCTAAGATTCAATAAGAAAAGAAATCGAATACAAAAATGCTAAGAAGTCTAAGTATATGCATTGTCAGTCTAAAATAAGAGAAAAATTGGCATTTTATAGAAAATGCAATTTTGGATGGCTGACCAAGATTAAAAGTTGATGAAAGCCTAACATCCGTGACCAAGATTGCATTTGACAACCCATAATTAGGGTTAGGGAAAAAATATGAAATGAGTGGCCAAGATGTCATTTGAGAAAATCAAATCTATAGTCGAGAATAAATGTGATAAGAGGATAGAAAATGAAAGATTTAGAAAATCAAAAGGATAAAGATTGATAGAAATATAAGATTTGGAAAATCAAAAATTTTAGCAATTACTAGATTTATGGAAGAAGATTACCAATTTTGAATTAAAATTAATTCAAAAATATGGATTTGCATGATAGTAAATAATTGATTTTTAGATTATTTACTAAAAGGAGTGTCAGTTAAAATGTGAGATCATTTTAAATAATTAATTTTATTTAAAATGATGGAAATCTCAAATGAGACAATTAAATAATTAAAGATAATTATTTAATTTAGAGAATGTGACTAATAATTAAATAAATTAATAATCTATTTAATTATGAGAATTAGTGACATATTAAATAAATAAATAAAATTCATTTATTTAATAATTAAATAAACTAAAGATAATTAAATAAACTAAGAAATTTATTTAATTGTGGGAAGATAGTAGACCATTAGTGACATATTAAATAAGTAAATAATCATGAAGAATAAATACATTAATTAATTAAATAATTATAAATTATTTAACTAAGAGATGAAGGTGGACCATAATTAAAACAGACCATAATTAAAATGTCTTAATTATGCTAGGAAGAATTATGCAAAAAATAGAGCTTGTAGGCCTAGGTCATTTTTAAGTGTCAGGATCAAATTTAGGGCACCACTTTTGTACATAGATCAAGTAACCATGCATCGACTAGAGGCCACCTTGAAGTACTTTCTCCCACTCCTTTGCTAAAATAAAAATAGCTATAAATAATTCCTTTAGTAGGAATTTCACAATTTCCATTTTCTTCCATTTCTACTGGAAACTCCTTTGGACCAGCTTTGCCACCCTTCTGCTCTACGAAATTTTTCTCTTCGATTTCCCATGTCATATTTTTTTATGTTTCTACATCAATTAATTATCTCAAAGGTTATAACAACAAAGGAAACAACTATGTTTTAGTACACACATTTTAATATTTATTTAAAAATATATTACCAAAATTGAAGAAAAATATATCCATGCACTAAAGTTTGACATTATAAATACACACAAAAATTTTGAAGGAAAAAAAAGAATTTACTATAAAGATT
>VDFB02325383.1:0-89972 GCA_007258455.2 Sequoia sempervirens
GTTTCTCATTTAAAAAAAATATAAACAACAAAACAAATACTTATCTCGATGAAATCAGACACTCCTATTTAGGTCTGCACTTTTCCTGAGATCTGTATCAATTTTATTCTTTTACTATCTGCACAAAACTCCGATTCTCTATAAGAACTGATTATTCAGATTTGACTTATGGACAGCTTCTAGATGGCTTTTAATATTATCATCTAGCTTGTCTTTAGCGGCAATATCAAGATATCACAAGTAGTCTTTGACTTATCTTCAATAAATCTGATGCTATAAGAACCAGCACTATCTGATACGCCTTGTGAACAGCTTCCAATAAGGTATTTTCCAATGAAGTAAAGATGCGTCTTCCACAGGGCCACGACTCTAAGTTGCTTTGACTTATTGACCCCAAGATTAATATCATCTATATTGTCGGGTGCAATATCTAAATTTTTTTTCTGTAGATTCTTCTATGATTCTTTCGGCCGATGCTGCATCCTTCATCCTCTTCCCTTGTGAATATCATAAGTAACAATCTTTTCTCTTGTTCTGTGGTTAACTTCTAATCATGGTTAACTTCAGATAGATATCAAATGAAAGAAGATAGCACTCCAAAATGATATTCCCGATAATCATCAAAATGACGATCCTTGTAAATACGCAGCCATGGTTATCACACCCTGGCGGATGACTCGAACAAGAATGCCAACCATTTATCGTAGATATCCGACAAACTTTAATGGCAACCCATCTTCAACCAGGCGGAACTTTACGGGAAAAATAAAGATTGCCGTCATGATTGAACTGCCAGTCGATAATGGAACCTCAAAAAAAATGAAGTCACATATGTCCGCTGATATACAAAGACTTTCAAAAAAGAAAGATCCTGCGAATAGGAGGAGATTGAACAACATAGTGAGCGGAACAAATCCATGTAAGAGTGTTGGACGTGATTGTTTCCGATTTATACACTTATCGCTAGGATAAGAAGATCCCTGACACTATGATTACATCTGAAGCTATGTCTCCATCGATGGTGAACTTTGAACACAATGACCAGGCAGAATAACAAATTGAACACTTAACTCCTTATAAATCTGATCAAGATCTTCTTCAAACCCGCTCTGATAGCATGTAAATTTTTATGATCAGATTTAATGCACAGAAAATTAATTAAAAAAATCAGACAATAACACAGCAGATACCCTGGGAAAAACCCTCCTCTTGAGGGAGAAAAACCTAGCAACAATATATCTCTTATATCTTAAATGAACACAATAATGTTTGCCTTTACAATGAGCCAATATGATGGCTAATAACAAGCATCACAGATTGATGCACACACATAGAAATATACTGCTCTCTTCAGATGGACTGAACTCAGACTTCAACGATGCCGAACTGCCTTGAAGAGTAACTCACATATGATAGAAGTGAATATATATAACTTGATTGATATGCTCGAATGAGAGCAAGGAAGAAATATAGATACAAAGTGAAGAGGGAGACGCAACCTTTCACAATTATCATGTCGGCCTCAATCAAGAGCAAGTCTTTACAAATTATAAGTCGGCCATCTAGAGAATTGCGCCTTCAAGCATAATCATAGCCAAAGTAGAATGAGGTCGGCCTCATTCAAAATACAATTCTTCATTAAATGTAGCTTCTTAAAAAAACTCGTGCCATATATAAATTAAATAGCCTCTTGGCTATCATTTAATTTATCAATCAAGAACAATTGATATGCTGGAATATTATATCGACGCTGCATGTTATCATTAACAAATATGCCCTAGGTGTCCCAGCCACACTCCTGTTATCCTCTGCAACCCGGTTCTGCTGTATCCGCGGAACAAACTGCTGCATTGTTGCTGTGAACCCTTCAAAAGCTCGAGTCATCCGCTCAAAAAGCTCTCTACCATCCTTGTCTTCATTGTTTTCCTCATTTCATCTTTCGTTTCTTGGTGGACCCTCTTCTTCCCTGTCACCCATTTTGGCTACTAGTATATCGTCAAATGGGTTATCCTCTTGCCAGTTGTCTACTTGCTTTGCCCTTCCACTAGTGTAGTACCTACTATGACCTCTCATGTGAAATTTTGACCCTCCAGGATGGTAGGATCAAGGCTTTGATACCACTGTAGTGTTCCACCACTCTGCTGATTGGGTTTCCTTGTGATTTTTGTAGGTCTGATTTTTTTTGTTTTCAATTGATATTCTTTTTATTTTTGTGTTTTTGCGTTTGATGCCAATAATGCTAACAATACTAACAAGCATTTACATGCACTAGGAACTTTAAATAAACTAATCTACTAAGACAATTTGAGTAATGACTCAATTTAAGTGCCAAAGATACTTTCTTCATTACATAATAGGTTGCATACAACATATAACATACATCTTTTCAAAAGCTAGATATATCTTCTACTAAACTTTAACTTACAGCCTTGTAACTCTGTGAATAGTGTTTTGCTACAGTACCAAACCCCAAGTAAGTGCTTACAACTTTCGAATGACAAGCTTCTCCCACCAAAAGACGTATTGAGAAGCTTTCTAGGGTAAGGGTGCCTCTTTTGGAAGTGATTGCAGCCACAAAAGGGAGGCATCTTTTTTCTTTATGCTGATTGAAACCCTCATGAAAGGGCGGCTGGCTGTAGGTGCAAAAATCAGCTCCAAAACCTTCTAAAATGCGAACAGCTCCCTTGTAGATGAAAATGGAGTCAATGGCAGCAAAGTCCCTTTCAGAAGAAAGCTCTAATAACTTGCAAACAACAATATGTGGCTCCAAATGAAGTAACTAAACTCAGATCAGCAACCTTAAGGTGGTGTTTCACACCATCAAGCAGCTCGTAAACGAACAACCAGTCCCCTCCAGGCTCACCCACTGCAGAAATCAGGAAACCCTAGTTTTCCCTCTCTCCCAAACTCCAACTCACAAGCCAAAGCAAGCAAAATAACTCCAAAACATGAGGGGGTCGAACTTCTCCTCTTTCTTTTATAATTTTACATTGAAATCACTATTCATTAAAGTGAGTACTATTCACTTAAGTTATAACTTTTTTTCACTTTAGTAATGAATAGTAACTGAAAAATATAAAGTGACCCCTCTATTTTAAAGACACATGGTCCCTAGACCAAAGATGGTGAAATTAAAGGTGAAGATCATAATTTTAAGCACAATTATCATGCCAAATGCACAAATTCATCCCGTCACCATACTCCAGATATCAATACTAGAAAGTCACGACCAGGTGCCTGTTCAAGTGACCCTCTATCTAGAACCATTAGCCTACGAGGGTCGACGTGATAGGCTAATCCTCTGATTCTCGGAAGATTAATTAGAAGGGGACATTACAGTCTAGAATTATGGCTAGCAAGTGTACATTCAAATCCTTAGGGTAGATCTATCATGGACCGAGTTGTGTTTAAGGTATTGGAGAATGTGGCAACATAGCAAGCCCCCTATTTCATGGCTCCGCTTGCTTGTAACCCCTCACATGACTTTGGGATTCCATATCTCATAGAATAAGGTTTGGCTATTGAACTATTACACTATTAATTTTCCTAGCCGCATGGGTATGGGAAATTGACACAATGGAGGAAATGAACTTGGAATCAATTCCCAAGAGTGTCAAAAGGAGCGGCTAATGATTTTGGAGACAAGAAGACAAGATGGAGTTTCCAACTTGAGCGATGGTCGTAAGTAATCTCAATTGATGATGTAATGCCTCTTAGGCAGTTTTGTGTTTTGCTGTTTGCTTTTTCCTTTGTAAATATTTTTTTATTTTTTTTGGTATCACTAGAAAGGGAGTGACCGCCCCCCCTCCCCCCCAAGTCACATTTTATCTATCAAAAAAAAAAATTGCCCCTTTTAAAAATAGAAGGGCACAACTTAAAATAACATTATTATCATTTCCCTTGTTACCTTTAAGCCTATGGGAAATGGGGATAAGCTAGAAGCCTTTCCATTGCTCTAATTTTGGAAAGGGGACATAACAACTACCACTTCCACAAAGAAAGAAACCCATCTAATACTACTTGACCTGTAAACTATAATGAATACTCCATATACTGGTCACCAACTTATAGATATTTTTAGAGAGGAAAAACAATTCATTGAAATTAACTTGTAAGATTACATGGCAAAATGTAGGAGAAAAATAGAGAGAACAAGATACCACAAAAGAGTAATACCAATATACTTTGGAGAAACCTACTTTGGGTTTCAACTCCAAAAAAATGTGAGTCCGATCTCACTTAGAATCATTTAAATGGCGCTGCACTCTGGTCTAAGCCTCTTGGGTTTGAAAAACAAACATGAAACAACTTTTTTTGTTTCTAAGATCCCTTAGAATCTTTCCAAAACTCCACAAACTTTCTATGAAACTTGCAACCATCACTAGGAAGTGAAAAATTCACACAATTTCCACTCCAAATTTCCCAATCGCTTTTTTTCATGATCAATTCAAGCTTACAATGCATATATAAAATGCAACAAAGATGCTGTAAGCCAAAAAGATTGAAGAAATGTGCCACAAAGAATTATTAAAAATTGGAATGCCATAATATGCCAAAAACACACATAATGAATTCACCAATTTCTATGAAGAGGCATTTTTTTTTCTACAAGTTGCAAGCAGTGATTTTGCTATTGTAAAAAAAATACCCAAATTTGAAAATATTCTGTTTTGCCAAATCTTAGGTTTTGATGTCCTACTCAATGATACATTTTCCAACATCCAAGATCCTCTCCCTTGTTTCAAAACCCTTTAAACATGCCATGAAGTACAAAGGGGATCTTTTTACATATTATTGCATGCACAAAGACCAATGATGCTACTAACATTGTGAACTTGTTTTTCAAAGAGAGGATTACATTGAAGTATAATTTTAGATAGATATACCAAGTTTGTGGGTCATTTTTGAAGGACTTTATGGAAGAAGTTGGACAATACATTGAGTTTCAATTCAGCTAGCATCCATAAATAGATGGCCAAATAGGTGTGTTATAGAAACCTTGGTAATTTGCTGAGATGCTTAGTTTGAGACAAACCCAAATAGTGGGATTTAATTGTAGTTCACATGTGAAACATCTTAGTTAGTAGAAAAGCACAACAAAATCTCTTCTAAATAGTGCATGGGTGTAACAAAAGAGGTGTCACAAAATTGTTGGATATTT
This sequence comes from Sequoia sempervirens, assembly GCA_007258455.2. Taxonomy (NCBI): domain Eukaryota; kingdom Viridiplantae; phylum Streptophyta; class Pinopsida; order Cupressales; family Cupressaceae; genus Sequoia; species Sequoia sempervirens. The sequence continues at coordinate 5,162 of VDFB02325383.1, forward strand.
GTGACTTGAGTGGGAAACGTGTAGAAGCTAAAGATAATGTAGAGCATATGCAAGAGGAGCATTGACAAGTAAAAGGGAAGTTGGATCAAAGTTCCATGCATTACAAGTAGCATGTTGATCCCAAGTGGAGAGAGAATTCTTTACTGGGTACTTGGTGTTGGCATATTTGAGAAAAGGGAGGTTCCTAAAGGAACATACAACAAATTGAAGTGGAAAAATATTGGGCTGTGCAAAATTTGGAGAAACTTTTTAGCAAATGGAAATGGGATTGAATTACTGGAAGGTAGACATTTCATCAATTTTTAATGTTGCTGATTTGTATTATTTTCATTTGGGGCAAACAATTGGTGACAATGAGTAATCAGATTTTCAGATTTTTTATTTGAAACAAAAGATGCCAATACGAGGGAAGGAAGAGATAGAGGCTATTTTGGATTCCAGAGTTTGCAAGAGGAAAAGTGGTAAAAAATATATGGAATATTCAGTCAAGTGAAAGAATAGGGCCTTTGAAGTTTCAACTTGGTTGAATTTGACTAAGGATACCACACAGGCGTGTTACAGAATCGATGTTGTTGTGTATTAATCAAGAGGAACGAGAGTTCCTTATATAGATTACAAGAGACGATGTTTCTAAAAGAAACAATCGTTAAGTTAGAAAAAGCAAAAGCAACGAGATGACCATTATGACATAAATAGAAAGATATTATTCTAATACCCTCCCTTAATGGTCATCATTCTAACTACCCAGAAAGAATAGAGAAGGGTACCCCCTTCTTCTCAGAACATTGCTGCAACAAAAGACAAGAGCCTGCCACTGACTCTGCCACTTGAGATGAGTCTACCACCAACCCTCCCAAAAACTGCAGAACTTCTAGAAATAACAACACCAACAGTCCAACCTGAAGTTGGAGAACTGTCCCTCCCTGTAACCAGAGACATACATAGAACAACTGCTACGATTTTGAGGAAAAATCGGCAACCCTCCAAACTTCGCATGAGCGTGAGGATTTCAAACAAATCAAGCAAGTAGCGAAGCTAGATGTGCGTATGTTCGCCCCAACAACCTGTGCCACTCAAAAAATCGACGAACATACCAAGGCGATTTTGAGGAAAAAATCGCCAAACCTGGAGATTGATGAAATCATCGCTTTTCGAAACGTAGCAAAACCAAAGAGCCTCCCCGACGATGTAAACCCCTGACAAGGGTAGCATAAGAGAAAAACTCTAATTTTAGAGGACAACATTATAAACCCTCCTCGGAACCCGCGCATAGAAGATGCATTTTTCTTTTACAGGACAAAAAATATTTAAAAACCCAGAAGATAGATTTTTTTTCTTTTACGGGACAAAAAAATATTTAAAAACCCAAAACATCGATTGTCTTCTTCAAAAACAAAGGGTCTGGAACCCTAGTCGCCAGAACAAAGCTGCACAAAAATCGATGCATGGAAAATGAAGCACCCAGAAAAATCGGAGACCGACCCAGTTGAGCTCTCGAAAAACCCACCAAGAATCTGCAGTCAGAAAATTTTTTCGACTTGATTTGAAGGGTCAAAACCCTAGCCGAAAATCGCAGAAGCCCTAGGCGGCCATGAGAGCACAAAAAATTGCAGAAATTTCTTGAAATGGAAGAAGAAAATTATCTGAAATCTCAACAAAAAAATTTGCAGAAGACTTGGACGACCACGACTCCCAAAATGAATGAAAATCGCGTCCCAAAAGACTGAAATCGGGCCAGGAGTCTGCACCAACACGCGTTCAAAATAGCAACAAAAACGTGGCCAAAGAACACATACAAAAATGCGTTTTAGAAGAGAGCCCGAAAATGCAATTGACAGAAGCAAAAAAACGCGACTTTAGGAGCAGTGAAAATGCGTCCAACAACAAGGAGCAAAGGAAAATGTTGGCAAGAAGATTGGAAACTCGTCACAAACAAAAGCCGCCTCACATTCACAGAAAACACGAAAAAAAATCGTGTTTGATTCCACGAAACAAGAGAGCCACGAACAGAAAAATGACGAGCCACAAAGAAACGTGCGCCTAGGGCAGAAACGCGTTACACAGGCCGAGAACACGCGCCCAGGAACAGAAGACAGATCGCGGCCAGATGCAGAAATAAATCGTGCTCCTGATCAAGCAAACGAAGCGCGCCCAGACAAGGCTGAAAAACGCGATGAATCAAGAGACGAATCCACGCCACAGAAAAATGCGAATATCAGAGAAAAAAACGGATTTTGAAGACGAAAAATGCAGGTTAAAACAAAACCTGTGATTTTAAAATCACACTTCTTCCTTTCCACGATTTTTCTAAAAAAGAACCCTTGATTTTTCCAGCAAAGAGCCCCACGAATTTGCAGATAAAATCTGCCCAAAAGACGGGTCAAAACTCTTCACGGGTTTGAACACAAAAAACCCGTCTTGGCAAATCTGTACCAAAACAAAGAGCCCTCCCAGAATCCTGAGCCCTCCCTTGAGGGAGACGAGCTCAGTATGGCTCTGATACCATGTTACAGAATCGATGTTGTTGTGTATTAATCAAGAGGAACGAGAGTTCCTTATATAGATTACAAGAGACGATGTTTCTAAAAGAAACAATCGTTAAGTTAGAAAAAGCAAAAGCAACGAGATGACCATTATGACATAAATAGAAAGATATTATTCTAATAAGGCGTTCAATTTTATCTTGCGAGCTAGAGTTAACAATTTTAGTTACTCAAGGTATTCGATGTAGGAGCATACTTGGGTTGAAGTGGCTATCCAACATCAACCAAAAACAAGTTTGTTTCATTCAATAATTGGTGGGCTTGTTGTTGAGTTGTCTTAGAATTCTAGTGAAAAGCATTGCACTTTGTAGTGGGTTTTGTTTGTGTTGGCAAACAATCAATGACAATGAAAACCATATTTTTTTCAATTTTTTTATTACAAACAATAGATGCCAACAAAAGGAAGTTAAATATGCTAACCAATTTTTTCGATGAATTAACACACATAACCAGCACTTAATCAACTCGGTTAGCGTTAGCTCCAAATAGAAAACTGAACTTGAAATGAAAACTACTCAACGTCAAGAATGTGCACTCAAGATCCCACTGAGGGCGAGGTGCTAACATATGACGGAGTGTTGTTATTGAAAACTAGAAATTGATAGGCGGATAACCAGCCATGAAGAGCATTTCCTCACTACCACCAAACAGTGGGGGGAAAGATTACAATTAAAACAATTCATCCGCTGCGGCGGGCATCCACAGAGCTGTGGGGATTCTCCACTATGAAAGTGGGTACAAGAGTGTTACAAATCAGATTATCCACACTGGCGGTAAACCATCCAGGGGTAATTTAATGACAAAACAATAAGTAATTGCAGAAATGGAAATGGTTGGATTAGTAATGCTTAATCTCAACCTTTACAAATTAAACTCTGCAGATTACAAATTACAATGATAGGAAATGAACCTTAGATATGAAGTATGAACTTTTACAATCATATAACACTCAAATACTGAAGTATAAGACCAAAAACTGGAAACTATAACAATCTGATATAAAAATCAGAATTCTGGAAATTTTGATCAGCAAACTGTAAACACCATAAAATGCTCATAACTTGGTCAAATTACCTCCAAATGACGTGAAATCAGTTGCAATGATCTCCTGGAAGATAGGCGCCCATTCCATGATGAAGAAACAGCAGCAAATGATGAGTATTATTTTCTTAGCACAATTCCCAATGTTCCAGAATGGTACGGCCTTGAGTAAGGGTGATTTTGACAAGTAAAAATCATAAACTCAAAACTAAAATCTGAAACTCTCCAAAGATGGTCGCCTTGGGTGTAGGAATGGATTTGAAAAGTACCCACAAGCAAATTAAATTCACTCCAAAAGCTGTATGCAAAAACCACTTTCAGCTGTGACTGTATCAGCAACTTCAAAACTGGAAATTTCATCAAAATCTTCAACTATTGAGCTCAATCTGCTAGTCTGATTTGAGAAGCAGCAAATGACCAACTAGGTGTTGTATTTCAAACACGCAATTGGATTGGAACTAGGAGGTAAGCATCCCTCGAAGTATTAAACAAGTTGTCATTTTGACGATAACATTAGCATAAATTCATAGATAATCAGCTCTTCAAACAGCAGCAATATATAAGCTTTTGTTGGCAAATGAAGCAACAAGAACTCTTCAAATTCCAAGAAGTTGAATCACTTCAACTTCCCAAAAGGGACGCCTACCTTTGCCTTTTGTACTTTTTGAAATATTAAATACTATCTAACTTCCCCTTTAGGTAATCCATTTCCTATTGTGAAATAACACAGCATTTATTAAATAATTAAATGCTCACTTGACCCCTTTATGTCCCCTTCTTTAAAACAACTTGAAGTCATCAAGCCTAGGCGTGGGGTACAACTTCAAGACATGAAAATTGACTGAGTCTGAAACTCAGTCCAAGGAGATAACCAAAAACAATGCCCAAGCTGCAACTGATGAATTGCTAAAAATAGCAAACTGACAAATGCCAAACTGAACCAAGTTGATGATGATGCTTCTGCGAAAAATGAACTTACTAAAAATAGCAAATGCCAAAAATAGTAAGTTAACTTCAAAACCATCAGAAAGCCAAACTGAACACTGAACTGCAAAGGATTCAATTGCTGCTAGATAGATACTGCCAAAAGATAGACTTGCTAAAAATAGCAAACTGCTATAAATAGTAAGTCTGCACAACATCCTCTGAACGCCAACTGAATAGAATTTGAAAGAGGAAACCCTAGTTTTTCTACTTCAGCTTAGCCTACGGATTTCCGGAAATAGGCTAAATCCAAAAGAAGAGTGCATGGCCAAAATGGGGACATTACAGGAAGAGATAGAGGTTATTTGGATTCCAAAGTTACAAGAGGACAAGTGGTTGGAATATTTGGTCAAATGGAAGAATAGGGCCATTGGAGTTTCAACTTGGTTAAATCCAATTGAAGTTGGCCGCTATGGCCATATTGTGGAGTTTGATTTCATCTTGTGAGCAAGAGTTAACAACTTCACTTACTTGAGGTGTTTGATGTAGGAGCATCCTTGGGTTGAAGTGACTATCCAACATTGACCAAAGACAAGTTTGTTTCATTCAATAATTGGTGGGGTTCTTGTTGAGTTGTCTAAGAAATGTGAAGAAAAGCATCACACTAAGAAGCGAGTTTTGTTTGTGTTTGCAATTTCTCATCACTTAGCCTCAGATTGATTAAGAATTTAAGAGGAATGTTCTAAGGAGCTAACTCGCTAGGTTTCAAGGTCATAGCATCGTGATATAACCATTTGAAGAGGATCGAATATGTTGAAACACTTTGTTGTTGAAACACTTTGATTTTGGTTTGCTTAGAAGACGACTTGGATCCAAGTTTGATATATACCTGATTTGGGTCAAATAAGGGCTTGTAAATTGGACATAGGTTTGTTTGAGTACACTACAAAATATACTTGGGTGAATACGGTATGGTTTACATGGACCTAGGTTGAACTCGGGTAGAATTGGGTGTCCAAAACATCTTTTCTTAATATTTTTTTTCTATTTAGATTCATACGTTGACTATTCAACCGTAAAAATTGAGCCTTAACCCTAAAATTGACCTCTAAACACATTGAAACACAAAAGCAACCAATTGTTTTGCAAGCAGTTGCTGCACATGTAGTTACTATGCAAACTATTGTTGTTGCACAAGTGGTTGCTGTGCAAGCCACTATTGTTGTGCAAGTTTGTGTTGCTATGCAATTTGATATTGCTGCACAAATTGTTTTATGGTGGTTTGACAAATTTCCATTGAAGTAGTATTCATAAATTTAATGCTAGTTTTGTTTATTATATGCTTGTTATGTGGTATTTTGAACTTAATATCTATTTCTCGGCAGCAAGTATTTGTATATTTATAATTTTTGTATTTTTTTTGTATAAATGTACCCAAAACAAACCCAATCTCATTCTTTTTTTGCAATATAGGCATACCCAAACCCTTGTACCAAACTAGAACTTAGGTGAAATGAGTTATATGTAATGTCCCTGACCCGACTTAGCCCTAGAATTCACTTGTTGATTTGGTTTAGGGTTTTTCGATGACTGATTGATAATTTGCACACCACCACCGGCACCTGACAACCAGTTTGCCGCAATCCACCAACCGGCACCGCACTTCGCCCATTTAATTTACCGCAGCGCATCCCAGATCGGGTGATGAGGGCCCATCCCTGCCTTGTGTTCTGGGGGCGGACTCGAGTGGGGCTTTTAGGCACCACTTCTCTCACACCCTTCCTCCCAATAAGCTTGCAGACACTCGGAAGACAATCTTTTTGACAATCAAATACATTTTCGTTTATCATTGATTCTTTAAGTCCTTATTACATCATTTTCTAGAACAATTGTCATTATGATAATATTAAAGAAAGCATTGCATCAATAATCAGATGAGCAAAATCTGTTTTGTATATGCAATTCTAAATTAATGAAGCAATAATATATATCAGCCTACTGTCAATCCTAACCATATTTCTTTCTACTGATATCATCAAGATTATATATTTGTTAAAAGGGCAATGCTTTGATTAATACAAAGATCAGGGTTAGTCATTCCAGGATTGCAGCCATCTAAATCTATCATATTCTTCCCTATGTGGCCTGTAAGTGAGGTGTGCATACCCGAGTTTCAGATTCATCGCCTTGAGTCAGTCAGTCATGGTATAGACAGCAATCAGATCGGGTTTTATCTCTAAGCCATATGTATATTAGATAAGGGAAAAATAGAATGTATTTATTAAAGAGATTGCAAGGTGCAGTCCATAATATTCAGTCATCTATTGCTAAGTGATTTTCTAATTTTGAAGCTTGGAAATGCTAAACATTAATGGCTAAGTGAATTCCTTCACCTGATTTGCTGAGTTTCCCTACGTTCTCTGATTCCTTATTCGCTTTCAATCAATTCCTACGCTGCTAACAATTCCATGTTTCTCCACTTATTGTATTTTTGATTTTATTCTCCATGCGTTAGAGGGAATATTTCCCAAAGCAATGCTTTAGCCTTAATTTAATGCTGCGACTCCATAATGGTGTGGTAACTCAGGTATCAATGAGTCCCTTGTCTCTTGAATACATAGATTCTATGAAAGACTCATTCGCTATCTCTTTCCCCCTCTCTTGCTTGATCACGTTGAAACTTTTATACCCCCAATTTGGTAATTGACGCGTGTCCCTTCATTCTCTTAATTACTCACATCCTTTTGAGGAGGTATGTCTTTCCCATATTTTTCCTTGGGAATAATGGCTGTGAATGTTGACAACTCCTTATGATCTCAACCACGTCCTCAAGGTGGCAATAATGATCAGTATCCCTTTGTATTCATATGCTGCACTATACAAAGGGATACTGATGACGGCAGATATAGGCAGCGATATATAATATAAAACTCCATCCATTCTATTCGCATACCTTCGCTGAATTCTTATATATTCATATTCGCCCAACAATCATCATATATCCCCCGAAGCTTAATAAATCGCTAACTTTGGAGGCCCTGAGGTGGTTCGATTAATATTTATGATTTCATATTCAAGCATTATAATATTTTATGTTGGTATTTTATTTATATGTTTCTTATACTATATTTTATAAATTGATTTTATTGTTATATATATATATATTGTTTTTAATATTTACTTTATTATCGAAATTGCCAATATTTATATTTTTAATCTCATAATGATCATAATATTTAAATTATTAATATGTATATTATAATATTTATAACTATAATAATTATAATTATAATATTGTTTTTAACAATTATAATTTTGATGATATTGATTGGTTAATATTTTAAATATGCCTTTCTTATCTCGGGGTCACATTTCGGGGATATGACATTATAGGTCTTCACTACCTTGTTTTCCTTATGCCCATGGGAGGCATTGTCAAATGAGAGTGGGGGGCTTGGAGACTATTTAAACTGGAAATTGTGTTCAGTCATGATTTGAGGGATATCACTACCTATTCAAACTCATAGTTGTGCATGGGTGAAGGTTGGGAGTCAATGTGCCCTCCCAAGAGAAATTGTAACTGAAATTCTTGTTTGTAATGTCCCCTTCTCAGTGATGATCTCATTATGGACTGATAGCCTATTTCCGGAAACCTGTAGGCTACTTAGATGTGCAAAATTAGGGTTTCCACTTTCAGAGGTATTTTTGAAGGCTTGCATGTTAGTATTTCTGATGCATGTCTGATGGTTTTTTCTGGGTTTTCTGAGAGCTTTGTAATGAGGTAACATGCATCAGTTTCTGACAGCCTTCTTGGAGACTTACTATTTTTAGTAAGTCATGTTTTTCTGCTCAGTTTGGCTTTCCGGTGGATTTGAAGTAAAACTTACTATTTTGAGCATTTACTATTTTGAGTAAGTTCATTTGTGGCAGTGGCATTATCATCTGTTTGGTTCAGCTCGTCTAACATCAATTTGCTATTTTTAGCAGTTTATCAGTTTCAGTTTGGGCGTTGCACTTGGCTACCTCTTTGGACTAAGTTTCATACTTAATTTTATGTTTTGAAGTTGTACCCCACGCCTAGGCTTGATGACTTCAAGTTGTTTTTAAAGAAGGGACATAAAGGGGTCAACTTGAGCATTTAATGTTTTGAAGAATGTTTTATTAATATTTAAATATCTCTTCGAAATAGTGGGACGACTTAAGGCTATGAAGAGTTTTATTTAATTTTAAAATGCTTCTGAAGGTGGTGTCCCTCTTTGAAGATGAAATGGTTTGACTTCTTGGAGTTACAGTTGATTCATCTCCTCAATTGAAGCTTATTTATTGATGCCTTGCTCATTCATTTTTATGTTGGAATTTTATGGTAAAGTTATGTTGCTGACTGAATCCAAAACCTGGCTAAGGGGAAGCGTAGCAAACGTACCATCCTTCGGGCCTGAAACTATGGCTTCCTAGGTGGTTGATTTGAACTGTGCTTCACTCAGGAGTGCAGATTGAGCTTTAATTCTGATGTTGTTGGACAAGTTGCTGTTGTAAAGCCTGTTATCTTACTGCTGGTTATACATGGCTGAAGCGAAAATTCACTGATAGCTTCGTCATGGAATTTATTCTCATTCTGGGTATTTGCTCATGTTGTCTGATTGTGAAGGGCGCCTAGATTGGAGAAGTTTCGGATTTTATTTCTGAGTATTGGAATTTTGAGAAGAGGTCAACCTCTCCCTAGGCTGTACTTCTTGGCAAGTGCTTTGGAATTTGTGCCTTTTGTTTCTCTCTGTTTTTGGCTCGATTTCCTAGTGGAGTTTGGATGCCTAGCCTCTAGCTGTTGATTGATTGTGGTTTGGAGGCATTCCGAGCTGTTTCGGAGGAGATTCGTCCATTTTGGTGATATTCTATCTTGCTGGTCTGATTTTGTGTATACACTGTTTTTGATCAGACTTGTTAGATTTTGATATAATGCTAGTTTGTGCTTCATTTCTATATCTTATTGCATTGTAATTGTTATAGACTTACTACTCTAACTTATTGTGAATTTGGAAGCATATCAATTCTTATTTGCAGCTGGAAACTCTTCATTGTAAAGCTGGTTTAGTAGTACTAACAGCTATTTAATTTATTGTTGCAATTTAGTTTTGAATTTTACACTTCCACTGAAGAAGTGGTTGAGTTTAATAGTCATTCTTACATTATTGTTAATTTCCCCCCACAAAATAAGTGGTAGAGTGGAAAAGATATTCCCCCCGTTGAATAAGTGGTAGTGCGGAATCACATGGTTGGTTATCCGCCTGTTGTAATTACTTTATTCATGGTCGGCCAGCCGCCTACAATTGGTTTTGTAATTCATTTTAGTTGCTAACGATCCTCGGAACCATATGCTATCACTTCACCCACACTGGGATCTTGGTGAACATTCTTGGTGAGGGTTTTTACAAGCTGGTTTTGATTTGGAGCTAACACTAATTAGTGGTTTGGTGCTGGTTTTATTGTGTCTAAACTCAAAAAAATTAAGGGGGAATATTGCATTGTTGTATGGGCATTAAGATCGAGTAGAAATCATCATTTTTGAATGAGAAGTGCCAAATTTGAGTTTTTTGACAAGATAACCTTAAAAAAATGTTATTCTTTGGGTCCAAAAATGTTCTTATTGTTGCTGAATGTAAAAACATGCTTGAGGAAGAAAAACAGAAGGGACCACCTCTTGTAGATGGGAAAAGAACATGGTCCAGCAGAATAGCAGAGAAATTGGCAGTGATAGGCCAAGAAAAGAGCACAAACAGGGGATGCCCAGGCCACTTGAAGGTGAGAAGAATTTAGAAGCTCTTAGAAGGAACCTACAACAGATTTGAAATGGGTTTTGAGACCTGATGGAGGGTAAATAAAGATTGGTATGCATCTCCTAGTTTGCACTGAGAAATCGGGTTGTGAAAATCACTCTTAGTGTTCAAGAAAATGCATTTTCCCATTATCTGCTGTTGTAGTCAAGGAAAGGTTAGAAAATAGTTTGTAAGCTGTTTGGAAGCTTTTATGCTTGAGAACATGGTTGTAGGAGAATTGAATTCGATCCAACAAGTTTGAATGGTTGAAGCCTTTTTGTATGCCTTGAAAAGGCATAAAATTGTGGTTGGGTTTGTATGTAGTCCAAAATTTATTAGAATAGGTTATGAGATTTCGTTTGAATACTCATACCCCATATCCTTTCTGTCATATCGATTAATTTTAAGTTTTGAGCAATTTGTAGGCTTCATATTTAAAAGTGCCCCATTAAATGATGGAGTTTTCAAATTTCCTGCAAATGGCCACCAAAAATGTGGGAATAACATAGTGAGGGTCAATAATAGTGGGGAAATTTGTTTTGGGCTGCTAGCACATGACTGCCAATCATTTGTACCCTAGACTAGATTGCATGAAGAGTGTTGTTTAGAGTCCTCCATTGGCTTTAAAACAAAAAGAACGGATGGAAAAAATGAATGAATGGATGGAAATATCAAGCAAGGTCATTGGACAACATGAAAAATTTATGGATGACATCAACATATGTTACTCCTTGTATTGGCTAAAAGGAAAATTGCTACTGTAATCCAAGTGCATGCTCAGATCAACCATGCTGCAAATCGTGTGAATGCTTGAGTCGAAAGCTCTACAGGGGAAAGTGTTTGGGGATCAAAGGCCAAAATTTTCTAAAAACCTCATGCCTCCACTTCTGCAGCTTGGAATATCAGCACACCGAATGAGGGAAGTGATCCTCAACCGGTTTACTAGTTTGTTTGGTGAATGAAATCTTGTGTTTTTTTAATAAATATTCTCTATCAAAGATGGTTTGAAGCTACTCTATGTATAAAAGGAAATATTACTGCTGCTGTTGATACTAGTACTTTCTGCTGTTCTTCTCCCCATGGCTACTTACAGATGCCAAAGTATTTTTTATGACTTTTCTCATCTATATGAATATAATTTTCTTTTATAAGAATATGGATTTTTTTCCTGCTTGCAAAATAACTTTCCTTGTCTAGCTGGAAAAATATTTAAAATGGCCATATGCCACTTACATTTAATGCGAGTGCTTTTCTTATCAAGGGAGCAGCTTTTTATGTCTTATTATATTGTTGTTACAGGTTGCTAAAAACATGATAAAATATTTTCCAATTTCGAGTTTCTGTTCATTTTCAACCTTTGTGTATGTTGTCTTGCACCTGACAGGAGGGATTTTGGTATCATCATGCAGAACGCACATATGTAATGCTGGTATATTGGATCCCTGATAGTCCTTGCACACTTCCTGATAATGCTTCACATCAAGTGGGAGTTTGTGCTTTTGTCATGAATGATAACCGAGAGGTATATGAATAAAATCAGTACAATTTATAATGGTAGATTTTTGCAGTCAATTTTAAATGGCTGTTACACTTACTCTTTCTTGTATGTAGTGGCATTTCTTAGTAACACACAGATGTTATGTTTGTTAATACATATAGATGATATTAAGCATATAGTTTCATTGTACATTTAGATGATAAATCCACATAATACGTGCTTAATTACTTATAATTTATTTAATTTATTCCTCTCTATGAATCAAATTGAAATTTTCTTACAGTTTTGATATAAAAGAATTATAAGTAAGATGGGAAGAGTTCAAGTTAAATGATTGGGATATTCATTTTGGAGAGTTGTGTTTAAAGTTCCAAAAAGCATGTTATATGCTTAAATTTACAAATGTTGAATCGGGTAAACTACCACATATGATTTTGGATGTGGCTTTGCCGAACAGGTGAGGCCAGGTACAAGTTCTGACTGAACAAGAAAAAAAAATACAAAAGAATTATGCAAGTTATGGAATTAATGTACAACCATTATGTTTAGGTGCTTGTAGTACAGGAAAAGAATGGCAATTATAGAGACTCAGGGATATGGAAGATGCCAACGGGATTGCTTGTCCAGGTATGAGGTGCATTATTGCTCTGGAGAGCATAGCATGCAAAATATTTCACATCTTTTATGGTATAAAGTTTGAAAGGGATGAGTTAACTGGTTATTTTCCTTCACTTGATAGGGGGAAGATATCTTTGAAGGAGTCGAGAGAGAAGTGAAGGAAGAGACAGGGGTGATGGCGCTTTGCTCAGTCTTTCTAACTAATTGTTTCTATAGGCTGATAGATGTGACATGCTGGTAAAGTGATCATTAATCTGATTAATTATTATTTCATTTGTTACTGACATTACTCAGTTGTTTGCCCTTGGGGATGCAGATTGATGCAAAATTTTTGGAAGTTGCTGTACTCAGGTAGACACTGTTCATTGATTAACTTGTTAGGTTCATATTTAGTATTTACTATGGATGCATTATCAAGTTTGTAAGTGCAATGCACCATACCTGTAGAAAACCATTTAAAAAAGTTAGGTAACAGATTTGATCCATAATGTACATTAGGTTTTCAGCCTATGAGACTGAATAAAGTTTTTTAGAAAATTGTGACTTTTCTTTTTTATTAACATTTTGAATCACGCTTTGATGCATCATCATGATAAGAAAATATAAAACTCACAGCACTTTTCCAGAAGTTTTAACTCAAGTTTTTGTTGGAAATTAAGTCACATAGAACTAGAATTACATATAGGCTATGTTACCGGATTCGCTCATATAGGCCCCGGGTTCGATTCGGGTTGGGTTCGGGTCCGGTCCGGGAAAATTCGCTGTGGGTCCGGTTTTTGGACTGTGGGTTCGGCTAGGGTCCGGACCCATGACTGTGGGTTCGGACAGGGTTCGAAAATTTCGAACCCGGTTTGAACCCGGGTTCTATTCCGCGCCCAGGCGCGTTTTTTCACTTTTTTTTTCATTTTTTTAATACTTTTTTGTAATGTCCCCTTCTAATTGATTGTCCGTGAATCAGTGGTTTAGCCTATTACATTGACCCTCGTAGGCTAAGGGTTCTGGTTAGAGGGTCACTTGTTCGGGCACCTGGTCGGAAATTTGTTTATTTGGTATCTGGAGTTTGGTGACATGGTGGAATTGCGCGTTTGGCGTGTCACGGGAGCTCGAAATACTGATCTTCTTCATCATTTCACCTTTCCAGACTTTGGGGGCCATGTGCCTATTAGTCCTTGGGGTTGAATTCTATTTCGCTGTTACTATTCATCACTAAAGTGGAAAAAAATAACAACTTAAGTGAATAGTAACTTTTTAATGAATAGTGTTTTTCAAGTTAAATTTATAAAAGGAGCTTGAGAAGTTCGAACTTCTTCAGGTTATGACTTATTTTGCTGATTGAAGTTTGAAGTGTGGAGTTTGTGGAGGATAGAAACTAGGGTTTCTAGCTTTCAGCAGTGGGGAAGTCTGGTTGGGCTTCGTTTCTTCAAAAAATTGTGCTCTTGATGGTGTGAAATACCACTTTAAAGAGGCAGGTCAGAATTTGTATGATTCGTGGGAGCCCTATTTTGCTATTCTAGAGGGTTTGAAGTCATCTTTGGTTGGGTAATCGTTGTTTGAAGCTCCTTTAGCCATCTTCGAAGTGTTATAGCAAATTTGTGAAGACTTTGAAGCTGAAATATTCACTTACAGCCAGCCGCCTTTGTGAGAGGGTCTCATCTTCATCAAGCAAAGAAAACGCCTCCTATTTGTTGCTGCTTTCTCTTCCAAAGTGGGCGCCTACTTCAATAGAAGCTATTTCAACGAATTTTCAGTGGGGAAAGGTTGCTAGTAAGTTTGTCTATGTTTTTTATTTGGGCGCGGGTACTGTAGCAAACACTGTTCACAGTGTTGTTTTGGCTGCAAGTTAACCTAGGGTTGTAAATGGAGTCTTTTCCGAAATGTATAAAAGTTATATGACTTATGCACTTTCTATTGTATAAAGAAAGTCTTCTAACTATCAATTTATGTATCTCCTTAGTTTATATTTAAAGTTTAGTTTTTATACGAGTTCTTTGTATGCATACGCTTGTCAAAATATCATTACTTCGTTGGCATCAAACCACAAAAACACCAAAAACAAGAAAAAGCAGATTGCAAACTAAAAACCAGTTCTTTAACCAAGTGAAATCAAACCAGCAGTGAGCACGATACATCACATTTCTTGACTCGTTTTTGACTTTTAATGACTTTTTTATTATTTCTAACCCTAATACTTGCCTAAAAAACATGAAATAGGTAAAGTGAAACTCATTTACCAATTTGTGAATGAGAAAAAAGGATTTTTTGCCTCCATACTGAACTTTCTCTTTTGCTTGCACAAGCTGGAATAGACTTGAAGGCTGATCATAAATTGTTCAAAGTTGATTGTTGTGCTATTCCTAAGCACTTGCAAGTGTCTATTCGTTGCTAAGAAGATCGTAAAGCAAGATTTCTTCAAAAGACGTAGGTTTTTTGATTATTTTTTTTACATTTTTTTTCACAAGTGAACTTCAACTCTTTTGTTTTACTTTTCATTCCTCTAAATGTCTATAACACATGTTCAATTTTTTCATTTTTTTGAAATTAATTAAGTCTTTTAGTTTCAAATTCAATGAATCAATACCAAAATTTCAATATGTTGTGCCTTAGGTATTCACTATTCCATATTACAATGGCAAACGGTACCTCCTCAGGCTCAATCCAATCTCGTTTCAAAATAAACCCAGCCTCTCCCCTTTGGAAATATGTAGAAATGGTTCAGCAACTTCCAGGTGGTGGAGGATATGTTTGGATTTGTAGTCATTGCAATGTTCAATATTCGAGCTCATACAATCAAGTAAAAGGGCACTTGTGCGGGATCCCTGAAACAGGCATCAAAAATTGTCCAGGTGAAAACAACAAAGGCATTCCAAAACATATAGTGTTGAAATATATTGTTGAGCAAGAAAAGGCAGACCAAAAAACAACCAGTGGTAAAACAAGCCATCCTTTGAAGAAAGGATCTCGATCCATGAAACCTCCTACACCACCTTCTTATTTTCCACCTACAGAAAGCCATCCATTTATGGACATCCCTCAAGAGCAAACCATGCCCTCTTCAAATAAAAGATCTAAGGGACCGTTGGAAGCTTCATTTCAGAATGAGGCAAGAGAGATTGTTGATCAAGACATAGCAAGATGTGTCTATGCCAATGGATTGGCATTCAATGTTGTTCGTTCACCATATTGGCAAAAAATGGTGAAATCTATTAATGAGGCTCCAAAGGGGTATAAGGGCCCAGGTTTTGAGAAGGTGCGTTGCACCTTATTGGAGAAAGAGGTGAAACATGTAGCAGACTCTTTGAAGCCCATAAGGGATTCGTGGATCGAAACAGGGGTGACCATAGTTTCTGATGGATGGAAAGATGCAAGAAATCGCCCATTGATCAATGTTATTGCTGTGTCCCCTAAAGGGGCAATGTTTTTGAGAGCAGTGGATTGTGAAGGACAGGTGAAAGATGGTCCATTTATTGCTGACATCCTTTGCCAAGCTATTGAAGAAGTGGGCCATCAAAATGTTGTGCAAGTTGTAACCGACAATGCCAAAAATTGTAGGGCTGCTGGGTTATTGGTTGAGGAGAAGTATCCACACATTTTTTGGACACCTTGTGCTATCCACTCCCTCAATCTAATGCTACAAAAAATTGGATCCAAAATTGAATGGATCAAACAGGTGTATGCCGAGGGCGAAGACATCCAAATGTTTGTCACCAACCACCATATGACGCAAGGAATATTTAGACAATTCTCTAAATTGGAGTTGTTGAAGGTAAGTTAATTCTCAATATTTTTAAATTTTTGAATTTTCTTTTAATTTTAATTTTTAAATTTTGATTTTGTATATTTAAATTATATTTTAATTTTAATTTTGATTTTCAAACAGGTTGCCGAGACCCGTTTTGCCTCCAACACAATTGTGTTGAGACGACTTATAAAGGTTCGTGAGGCACTATGTGCCATGGTAATCAGCCCTAATTGGGTTGTATGGAGGCAATCTAGCAATGAAAGGGCAAATAGGATCAAGCAAAGGATCCTAGATGATGGTTGGTGGGATCGTGTTGAGTATCTCGTCAGTTTCACCGAGCCCATACTGAGCATGATCCGTTACACTGACTTGGATAGACCTTGTTTGGGCGAAGTATATGATGGTATCGACTCAATGATTGAGAAGATGAGATCCATCATCAATGCAAAAGAGGAAGATCCTGAAGAAAAATTCTTCAAAGAGCTACAGGAAATCATGGTTGATAGATGGAACAAAATGACCACTCCCTTGCATCTTCTCGCTTTGCATTGAGTCCCAAATATTATAGTCCTAAGATACTTTCTGCTTCATCAAGAGTTGCTCCATATAGGGATGGTGAAGTGGCCCAAGGGTACAAGGCAGCAATTCGTAGAATCTTCACTGATCGTGACCAACGTGATCGAGTGAGGGCTGAGTTTATGGCTTTTGCATGCTCTGGGAGTGTTGATCAGAATATGGATGCTCTTCGAGACAAGTGCAGGGTGGATGCTCATAGTTGGTGGTACTTCCATGGGCAAGAATACATGCACCTCCAACCTATTGCAATAAAAGTTTTATCCCAAGTAAGTTTTATAATTTATATTTGTAATTTTAATTTTAAATTTTAATTAATAATTTGTTTAGTTAATTTTTGTAACTCTTAACTATTTATTAATTTAATTTGGTCTTAATAGGTTGCTAGTTCATCCTCTTCTGAGAGGAATTGGAGCACATACTCCTTCATCCACTCAATAAAATGCAATAGGCTACATTCAAAAAAGGCTGAGGACTTGGTGTATGTGCATTCAAACTTGCGCCTCCTTACAAAACATAGTTCCTACAAAGAAGGAGACACAAGGAGGTGGGATATTGAGCTAGAGCAGCTTGACTTGGATGCTTCCACAAGTCACTTAGCTGCACTTGATATTGATGACTATCAGCTTGAAGCAACTACTGAGCATGAGAGTGGTAGTGTCAGTGCTAGTGTCGGTGCTAGTGGCAGTGCTTGTGCGAGTGCCACTAATGCTCTTTGTGGTTCTACACAAAATGTAGCATCTAATGTTGCTAATGATGCTGCTTTTTTTGATGACCCATATGATTCAGATTGACATTGTAAACACTTGACATTTTTATGTTTGAAGTTTGAACTTTAATTTATAATTCTATTTCTATATCATGACATTTGACTTTTGAGTATAAACTATAAAGTGGTGGTGTATTTTTGCTATGTTATTTGACTATTAATATGGTGGTGTATTCTGAACTTAATACTGCTGCAAATATGTATATATTTCTGATTTTTATATGTTTTTGTATTACCAAACCCAAAACGAACCCAACCTCAATTTTTTTTTTTCTTGAACCGGCGAACTGGGTTCTCGAACCCGAACCCGAACCCAAAACCGAACTTGTAACTTAGCATATAGGTATAATTTATTAAAGCTATCATTATTTAGCTTGTTAAATAAGTTAGTTTTTTGTGGGATATGATTAAATCTAAGTTACTGGTACCAGTAACGGTTTGGGTTTGTGTTCGTGGTTTCAGTTCATGGGTTTGGTCAATTTTTTGTGTTGGGGTTGGGTTCGTCTATTGGATTATTGTCATTGATGTCAAAAGAGACATCAGATCGTTGCTGAAGAAAATTGAAGACCAAAGGTCAATAATTGTCATTCAAGAAAGACCTTATCATTTAAGGGAGATTTCATAATGAGCTGATCCATTTTGGCACCCACATTGGAGTTAAGTATTAGTAAAATAAAGTTAATCCGTATTTAGCTGGCCACTTATAGAGCCGCCCCTCCTTGGAGATTAAAATTAAATTAATTTATATATTATCTTAAGGGGCCGACCTCTCTTTATGATTGCCCATTTTTTTTGGGAATTAAAATAAAATATTTATACTTAAAGTGTGGCCGACCCCTCTTGGATGGGTCACCTCCTTTGGGCAAAGGGGCACTTTGGAAGGTATATATGCAAGTTGTGTGAGGGAAGAATTCATGAAGCAATTAATGAAAGATCTTTCAGATTTAGAGTAGAAATATATTCTCCATCAACAAATTTATAGCAGATCTTTAAAGGAGATTTATAGTAAATTTTTGGAGGTGATATATAACAGACTTGGAGCAGACCTAAGAGCAGATTTATAGCAGACTTGGAGCAGACCTAAGAGCAGATTTACAGCAGACCTAAGAGAAAATTTGCAACAGACATAAGGGAAGATTTGCAGCAGACTTAAGAGCAGATCTGTAGCAGATTTTATGAAGTAGATTCTCATGCTTTAAAGAAGCAATATCAAAAAGACGAAAGCTTTGTTGTGTTAGAGGTTGTTGCCTCTCTATAGAAGAGATTGGTGTCTCTTGCTGGGTTGGTGCTCAGTGATGGGGATTGCTGTCTCCAGTGGGTTGGTGCCTACAAAGATAAGCGGGCATTGGTGTCTCTAGTAGGTTGGTGCCTACAAAGTTTGTAAGAGAATTTTATATAAGCAATATTTTGCCATGGTTTTCTCCCAAAAAGGTTTCCACGTAAATTTTGTGTTCTTATTTGTTGAAGTTGTGTGATTGACATTGTTGTGATTATTGATTTGAAAAAGTAAAAGATTTCCTTATACTGATTCAAAGCCCCCTCCCCTTGCCCTACCTCTTAGTATAAGTGTGTGCTCATCATCATCCATATAAAAACATATAAAAATCAGAAATATATACATATATTTGGCAGTAATTAAGCTCAAAATACCATAGTATCATACAATAAACAAAACTACCATAAAAAATTAAAACACTACAAGGCTAACTAGTCAAACTCAATTGTCATCATATATGTTAAAATAAAAAATAATAATTTCAAAATGTCAACAATCAACTATCATTGGTTAGGCATCAAAATCAACTACCATTGATCAGGCATCAATGTCATACGGGTCTGCAAAATTATCATTATTACCAGCATTACCATCATTACCATCCATATAATATGTAGGTACTGATATATTAGAAGAACCACAAGAAATGCCATTGACACTATCATTCTCACTAGTCGGTTTGTCCTCAACATCAAGTGCAGCAATATGGGAAGTGGAAACATCCAAGTAAATATGCTTTGGCTCAATATCTCGCTTCCTTCTGGCCACTTTGTTGGTGAGAAAGGAGGCACAAGATGGAATGCATAGGCACTAAGTCCTCTACCGTTTTTAAGTCTAGTTTGTTGCGCTTTACTGAGTGGATGAAGCATGTGCTTCAACTCCTTTTAAATCCATTAAGACAAAATTAGAGAGTTAAGAGCTATAAAATGAAAAAATAAAAATAAATGAAATGTATAATTAAAAGATAATTTTTTGTTTTTGTAAAACTTGCAAGAAAACTTCAATTGCAAGAGGTTGTAAATATGTGAACGATTGTCCATGGAAGTGCCACCAATTATGAGTATCAATTTTAAACTTGTCATGAAGATCATTAGTGCTAAAGTCATTGGAATGTACAAAATCTTGGAATTCAATTCTAACATTGCAAGTCAAGATCAATGAAGAATCTATTAAGTGCTTTCTTGTCCGTTTGGCCAACTTCAACATCTCTATATGGGGCAATCCTGGTCAACACAAAAAGGATCTCGACACTATAATATTTATGACTCATTGTAAAGGCAATAAAATGTAGTGGGATGGTCATTTTGATCTCTCTTGAATAGTTTTGTGTAGCTGTTTGAAGAAAGTTTCATTAAAATCTTACGCTTTCTCATTTAGGATGGTCTTCATTTTCTTAGTCATTGAGTTGATGCCATCATATATCTCTTCCGAAGAAGGCCCATGCTCTATAACAACTCATACTTAATATGGGTTCAATGAAATTAAGGAGATTTTCAACATGATCCCACCAAATGACATCTAGGATCATTTGCTTAAGATTTTCTGCCTTTGCAGTGCTAGATTGCCTCCATATGGACCAATTTTAGTTGATGACTATGTTATAAGGTGCCTCTTGGGTTTCTTATGTTGTCTCAAAACAATTTTGTTGGAAACAAAACGGGTCTCAACTAATTTGAAAAGCAAAATAAAAAATTAAAAGATAAAGATTTATAGAAAAGAAAAAATGAACTTAATTAATTAAATTATTTATTAATGAAACATATTTATTAAAATAAATTTAATTGCTTCACTTTCAACAACTCCAATTTTGAGAAGGTTTTGAATATGCCTTGTGACATATGGTGCTTGGTGTCGAACATTTGGATCTCTTTTGCTCGACATACACTTGTTTGATCCAATCAATTTTGATTCCAAGGTTTTGTAGCATAAGTTTGAGAGAGTGGACAATCTAAGGTTCCCAAAAGATGTGTAACACTCCTCAACTAATAAACTAGTTTCTCTACAATTTTTGATGTTGTCCCTTATGATTTGAACAAAATTTCAAGACCTCATTTTCTCAACAGTTGTCGTGAGAATGCTAACAATAAATGCACCATTCCTCACCTCCCCCTCTCAATCCACTACCTTCAAAAACATTGCTGCTTTAGGGGATACTGCAATAACATTGATGAATGACCAATTTTCTGTATTCTTACATCATTTGGAAGCTATGGGCGCCCTTGTCTTGACCCATGAATCCCTTATGGGTTTCAATGAATCCTCTACAAACTTCACCTCCTTTTATAGTAAGGTGTCACATAGCTTTTGAAAACCCATGCCCTTGTACTCTTTTGGAGTCTCATTAATTGTTTTCATCATTTGTTGCCAATATGGTGAGCAAACAACATTGAAAGCCAATTTGTTTGCATAGACACATCTCTCAATGTGTTAATCAACAATGTCTCAAAAGTCATTGTGAAATGCCATTAGCAATAGTCTCTTTGATCTCTTATGTGTAAAGGCCATGGGTTGTTCTTCAGGTGTGGCTAAAAATGGGTTGCTCTCTATAGGTTGAAGATTAAATGGTGGTGGAGGGGGCTTCATTTCTCGAGATCCTTTATTTGACAAAGGATGATTTAATTTGTGGTTTGCTATTTGATCTACTTTTTCTTATTCATTAATATATGCTATGATTTGTAGTTGTGAAATGGATACATTATTTTTTCTTGGCAAGCTTTGACACTCACAAAGTTTTGAAAGAAAATACCTAGGTTTGGCAATGAATCTCAAGTACTTGTCTCTAACATGATATAGGTTTCTAGAGATGCTTCATCTTTGAATTGAATATCTTGTTTTCCATCCAATGATGCAATTTCTTCTACTTTCTATGGAGGTCCATTAAAGATTCCCTCACATGTAAGGAATAATTAATTTGATGTGTCTTCATTCATTGTGCAATTGGTATGTCTTGTCTCTATAAGAAAAGTTAAATCATTATTTGGCTTGGGAGATGCTTCTAAGACTATCTCTTCAACAAGGAAGCAATATGCAATTACTGCTAGTATTGACATGAAAGTTGTATCAAGGAAATTGAATATTGCTTGTGAGCTAGATGGAAAAATAACTCTTCATCATCATTGCTTATTGATGAAGGAGTAAAAGCGGGCTATTGGAAATAAGTCATCGCTAGAGTCTCCTTCCAAGGATCTTCTTCAAACACTTTCCCCCTTGTTGCTTCTTGACTCCATAAACACGTGTGGTCATTGAAAGTATTCACCTTTTTAGTATGAATACGTCCATTTTGAAAACACTCCATCATAGGGTCGCCCTCAAGTTTATCATTAAGCTATTACAGGTTACTTGGAATCCTTTGATTGTTTGATTTGGGGTAAGTTATGAGTTGCGTCATGTAGAGAATCTATGGACAATTAATAGCACCATGCTCATCTATTGCAAGGAATGAACAAAAAGTGTTTAAGCTGGTTTTAGGAGGTGCTTCCCATGAAAGCTTTTTAGGTTGAAGAAGTAATCTTAAATGATTGTTTCTACTATTCCTTTGAAATTGCCTTTGATATTAATGAGTTGAATCATTATGCTAAATTTGTCTTGTCATGTTAGTCACAACAATCACTACTTGTTGTAGGAGAGGATTTGCAAAACTAGTATTATTTTCCTAAGTGAGCCTTTCTGGATTTCGCTAGTGGTTAGGATGTTATCTTCCAAATCTATTGCCTACTCTTGAGCCTCTTGAAATTCATCAATTCCTATGGAACCACATTTGTGAAACAATTCACAAGGATTTCTAAAGATGGCCTTAGAGTTAAGTTGATCTTTCTAGTGAGGCAATTGAATTGCACCAGGAACTCCCCCAATGGTTAATTGCTATTTTTCTTTGCATTGGGGAGTTGAGTAAACCTGTGACTCTCCTCAATTGGTTTGAAGCCTGATTTTTGTATGCATTATTCCACAATTAGTGATGGAATTGGTGGCAAGATGACAAAGTGATTCCATTGCTAGTCCAACTAGGCTTTCAACAAAAAAAATTGATTGGGAGATTTCCATGTGCTACTCCAAGAATGCTGCAAGTTGTGGTGAATGCTAAATATGCTCATCAAGGTGTTGTGTGCTTGTCACCATGGAATTTTGAAAAATTCTTCCTTAGGCCTTGTGGGAAGTCATGACAAGCAACAAGTTATAATGCCCCTTCCATGACTATTAGCACATCAAAATATTCTTTTCACATTTTCTATCGACAAACAAACCCAAACTCTTTTTATCGCCAAAATCCCATTGTAGGAAAGGCTAGAGCATACAAAAATTGGGTTGTGGGTTAGCTTGAAATCATAACCAAATGGCAGCAAGTTGTCTAGATTACAATCAAATATGTAGATGCAATGAGCCGTTAGCAAAATACAAAGTGGATCTAGTCATACCAAAATGGTCGATCAATGCCAAATTGGCGGATAATGATATGCAATGGGTTTAGAGGTGAATTGTCTAAGACCTTCGTACAATAATTTAAATTGGACCCAATAGAGAACCGTAGAGGATTTTTGCAATAATTTCAATACAATTGGTGAACCATTCAACTATAAGAAAGAAGTGTAAAATATTTTTGATATATCTCTGCCCACCTTATAAAGCTAGTTGAAGAACAAAGGTTAGCATGAATTTGTGGAATATATTTGTTGAAATAAGTTGTAGAACCCTCTAAAAATGTAACTTGCATAAATCCCATATTTCTTAATATTATTCAAGTACTAATGATTGTTGGAGTTGATAGTGAACCCCAAAGCTCCCAGAAATCACCTACAACTAAAATGCCTATCACAAATAAGAGATCAAAGTAATGATTATGCTCATGAAACCTTGAGAAGAGAATGGATCCACACAAGCATCTGGTATTGATATTAACCTAAAATGTAATGGAATAATGATTACAATGAAAGGTGAATGCTTATAAAAGCAAAAAAGAAAACCCTAGATGAGGGTTTGATTAGATTGAGACATGTGTCATCATTTAATGCAATGAGACAACATGATCTAAATATAGCTCAATCTAATAATAAAAAAACAATTCCTAAACTTAGCTTAAGTAATTAAAGTACAAGGTGCCTAATAATTAGTTAATGATTAATTAATTATCAGGTGATGATCTATTTACTCTAACACCCCCCCTTAAGATCAACTTAGGGAGAAACTAAACAATTGATAAAGAATGCAATGATGGATGCATGAATGGGTCTTGGCTATAATGCCTGATGAGGTACCCATGTACAAACAAATGAATCTCTCATAACCAAAGGAAAGGAGAAAACCACATGGAATAAAACTCCTCCCCAAAAGAGAAAATGAAATAACTGCACTAGGGAAAGAAGGATGGAAGGAGGACTCAATGTGACCCCCCAAGGACTGCTTTTGTCACACAAGTACAATCGATGTCCCACCCCCCAGTAGAAGAAAGAAAAAGAGGATACGAATCCCCCCATAAAGAAAGAGTTCCCATGCCTATGATGAACGCGTAAAGACAAAACACGATCCATTGCTTGCAAACAATTTTTCTTCCCTTAGGAAGAAACAAATCCATTGGTGATTGGAGAAGCCATTCCCAAAAGATGGAAGAATCAGGAATCCAAACCCAAATGGTGTGTGCCTCTGAAAACTGCTCAAGTGTCCACATGTCGAAATGAGATGATGTCAATCTAGAAACCTATGAAGACTGATGTAGAGCAAGCTCCAAAGATGATGAAGATGATGGGTCAACAATGATGATGTGGCTATAAACATAAAAGAGATGAATGTCCTTAAAGTAATCCTCCAAATCTGCAATATAGGACTCCGCAAACAAGGATGATATGTTTGCAAGATACAAATCCCAAGTAGTTGTGTTTGGAAGAAAATGAATGTCTTGCTGCATTGAATCAATAGGGGCCAAGGATGTGGCAATGCCAAGCTGATCAGGAACAACAAAAAGTGGAGATTGGTCTTGATTTGAAGAGTGGGAACATGAAAACAAGTCTCTGAACCATTGAAACATGCAAGACCTGTGATATACTCAAGCTCCTCTAAAGTATCATCATCCAATCACCCCCTTTTTAGAATTCAAATACTTCCAAAGCTTTGAAAAGCTACACGAGGAAAGAAAAAAATGGAAGTTTTTTGCTTTTTCTTAAGCAGCTCACAATGCATCAAAAATCATAAGAAATATAGCTTTGAATTCAGCAGAAAAGGAAAGATTTAGAACCCAATTTACAGTTGTGATAAAGATGGGAAAGGAATCAATAGACAAAGGAATATTATGGCAGAATATTGTCTCCTAAAAGCTTCAAAAGCTGTTGCCATGAACTTTCCAAAATCTGCAGCCACCTTTTCAAATAGAACGACTTTCAAAAGGCAGCTGGAATATTATTTTGAAGTTGTGACTTATTCAAAATTAAGATTGCAATGTAAATATTAAACAAACTTCTTAACCTCGTGTTAACTACACTTCAAGGTATGATGCCCATAAAGTTATTTCGATAGGATAAAAACCACAGAATAACACGTAGCACATTATGATTTGTATGATGCCTCTTTCCAATACTCACAGACATTTTAGAATATAAGATAAAATTTGCTTTCAATTTTTTTAGATATCTCCATAAATAGAAACTCTCATATGAAAAGTCACTCCAAATTGAAAATCTCACACAAATCCAAAATTTGAAAACAACCTCCGAAAATTTGAAGTAATTAGTATTGAAGGTGACCCTTGAATAGAATCACTCAAAAGGAGATGAAGGTTTTCATCCCCATATCCAATGCATAGGTAATCCTAGGATGAAATTACTCAAATGAATAGGAGGGTTTTTGTCCTCAAATCCATTCAGCTAGAGAGTTTTTGTCCTCAAATCCATTTAGCCAAAGGGTTTTTCGTCTTCAAGCTGAAAAGAAAGAACTCTTGTTCATTTCAAGAAATAGAAATTGATAAAATGAGCATGGAACCCTCTTTTGTGCTCATCTCCCACTTATATAGGTACTTTTGGCAAAATATAATATTATTTTCTATTTTCTCCTTTTCCTTCCAAAAGTGTAATTCAAAAGTGACCTTTTAACTCCTTATAAAATAAAATTGCTTTTTAGACCCCCATCGATAACACCACTTAGTAATGTCACTTTTTGCCTTCTTTTCAAAGCAACCTAATCAAGTTACTTTAGGAAACTAAAGTTAAAATATTGATTTATGGAATGTATTGCAATATATAACTTCACCCATCATATGGTATGTATTGCAATATTAGTTCACTTCAACTTATGATATGTACTGCAGTATATAAATTCACTCCAACTTATGATAAGTACTACGGTATATAAATTCATACCCATAGCTTGAAAAGGGAGACATGACACAAGTGCCAAGGGACTAATAGTGTTCCCCACAGCAATAGACACAAAAAGGTTGATCATTGTCTTGGGTGTTATCACACATTGATTGAAGTGGCTCTTTATTTGGCTCTTGATTTCTTGCAAATATGTCAATAATCTCTCAAAGTGTTGGTAAGATGAACTCTTGCTTGTATGTGCTTGACAAGACATTTGAACAGCAGGGATAGGAATTCCATCCTCTGTGCTCTAATGTATACCTTATTAGCTAGGGTGAAAAGTTTTCAATTGGAAGTTATAAAATCTTTTGCTTGTGAGCTTAGCTTGTTGTATATTGTTCCCTAGTAGAGTTGTCCAAAACTATTAAACATTTTAATTTGTCTCTTTCGAGGCAACACAAAATGAAATAATGTTTATGGTAGAACCATTCTTCATATTACAAGGTGAAGCTCTGTGCTATCTTATTGAACCTAACACTAAGAAAATTTACAAATATGCACACTATACAAGATTTCAATGGGGGATTTGCATTAACTGTAAATATGTAATTGACTATGTTTTTGGCCTTGGATGCAACACCAAAATATTAATAGTCAAGCCCTAAAGAAAAAATTTCAGATTTAGGAGGATAAACACTTCAAGCATGAACAAATAGAACCTCCTACTAGTTAAAGCATAAACCAATATTTGATTAAGCTTATTACAAGAGGCTTTCAGGAGGTCTCTTGTGTTGGTACTCCACAGGTCAGTGTTGTGAGCAGATGGTGCTACACATCATCAAGATTGACTTGGGACCCTGTGATCATTTTTGGATTCAGTGTGGATTAGATTGTTGGTTGTAGGGTTGAATTGGCATTGCTTGAGGACAAGCATCTTTGGGAAGGGCGGACTGTAATGTCCCCATTTTCGATGTCCTCTAGGCTAGTTTGGTTCTGACTCACTATTTTTAGTAAGTACTATATTTAGTAACTGGTTCAGGCGACAGTGCAGTGTAGGGTTTTTTGTCTGGGTAGTATGTGGGAGATGTCCAATGAGCTTTGATGTTTTGGCCAGTTTGATATTTGGTGAGTACTTTCTATTTTTAGCAGTTGCTATTTATAGTAAGTCTATTTCGGGAAACTGGTCCCAGACCCATAGCGCCTTCAACAGTGTTATTTCTATGGTGGCGTTGGAGAGCTTGAGGTTGGATTATTTAATATTTGCTTTTTAGCAGTCACTTAAGTTATTTTTATAAAATAACTTTATAACTTAAGTGAGGGGGTAGGTGGTCATTGAAAAGTACCTTGGTGCTTAATGAGATAACTTAATTGTAAGAACCCTTTCCTAATCTGATATGAAATCTTTGCTTTGCTGCCTTAGGAATTTTGACAAACACTTATCTTGCAAGCTGACAATTGCTGCTAATTGTTTTCTGTTTGCTCTGTTTTTTGTTTGAAATGATGTAAATGATGTTGAACACTTGTCTATCAATGCTAGAAGTCTATCAATGCAATAAAAAAATGAAATGCAAGATGTTTTTGTATTTTCCAATGCATATAAATGACAAGGACTCGTGCAAATGTACACCTACAGCAATGAGACATTCTCACAAACAGTTTGATGCCAAACTCCCAAACTCCTCCAATATGTAATTGCTGGATATAAAATGATTACAATGCTTGAGAGAATTTAATGCAACTGAAATGCAAAATCAGACTCTATCGACCATGAAATAACATGCCTTCTTCATGTGCAAATCTTTTACAAAACGCTGTTACTGTAGGACAGCGATCAGACTTATTTTGAAAATGCAATTCTACTTGACTTGATGACTGAAATTACAATGATACTCACTGTTTGATGACAGCGATCAATCCTAGCTTATTACAATGCAAATGTATCAAACTATGCAAGATTACAACCAACTAATGAACTCGGAAAAAGACACCTTGACTGATGAAGATTGTTGGCATTTCAATTAGCACCTCTGGAGTGCTTATTGGAAATGGATAGCTATTGCAAGTGTTTTAGTAACTGCTATTCGAATTATAGAGAGGAAGATCCCTCTTTGCAGATGTTTTGTGTAAAAAGTACAGTAAACTAAGGTTCCTATCTTTTTAACTTAGCAGCAGGACACAAGGGTGGATAAACACAATGCATTGCAGCTAAGGGTTTCTCTAGTTTTTGCAGATCTTAACTACAACTAAACTAGCTTTTAATCTATCCTATCTCCTCAAGATAAATAGATCATGAGGGCATAGGAGCGGGAATGGATGGTTGGATTACTTGGGCCGACTGTCTCGCTAGAATTAGCCCAAGGCTCAGAACCCTTAGATTACACTAGAATAAGGCTTTATGCAAGCAATCATTCTTTACGGTAAGATGAATCTTAGACTTGCCAAGGAGGAGGAACCCCTGTTCGAGGTATAGGCTGGGAAACAACTCACTTGAAACAACAAATTACAATGACTTGGCTAACAGGATTCCCGAGGAGGTGACAACACCTATCTAAAGTGTTGGCTGAAAGACAATTCATTACACAACATCAAATGATAACTATTAACATCAAAATATCCAAGGAGGAGGAACCCCTGTCCAAGGAGGAGATTGAAACAATAAGTTATAGGAACAAGATGTTTGGAAGAACTCAAATCTTTAGATCAAACTGCATGTGCATTTTGATTTCCTTCTTCAAGCTTTCTCAATGAATTACAAAGAATTGGGACATGCAAAGGTACGAAATCATACACAATTGTTCATCAAACCAATTAACTCTTATCCAAGAGTGAACAAATATGCATTTTCAAACTTGTTGGAAACAATGGCACAACAATTTTGCGTAGTAAATAAAGGTTAACAAATAATGAGCCCAAGGCTCTTATTTATAGAAACTCAAAGGAGTAGGCAACCCCAAAATCTCCTTGAGTTAACAATCAGTTCTTGCCAATCAACAAGATTTATTCCTGTCTACAAGTAGGTGAGCAAGCAGTTAACTGGAACACTACTTCAGTTAACTGAAACTAAACAAAGAGTCAACTAGAAGTCTACTTCAATTGACTAAAACTAAACTAAAAGTGAACTTTAATTACAAAATGTGTCTCCAAAATAGACATCCACATTTTGTGGAGATAGAGATCCATAATTCGTGGAAGTCAAAATAGACATCCTCAATTAGTGGGATCTGACATGCATGATTTGTGGGACAGTGAGTTAACTTGGAAAGGGGCATCAAGTTAACTTTTGTTTGTCATTAATGCTATTTTGGAGGGTAGGACGTCCTTTGTGGGTGCTTTACACCTCTTCTCCACTGGTCAACAACCCTTCTATCCATTCGTTGACTTCTTCAGCCTCTGGACAATTAATGCTTTGTAGGACGATGGCGTGGCGTTTCAACATCTCTTGACCATTTGCAAGTTGCTGCTGATATTCTATGCACTTTGTAGATGCGTCATCCAGCTTGGTGGACATGGCTGCAACCTTACTCAACTTGTAACCATCAGTCATCAGGAAATGTACTACGAACGACATTCTGGAATTGTTTCTATATTGCGCTTAGCTCAATGTACGCACCTCCCTTGTGCTGGTAAAGGTGTTACACCCCGATTGTATAGCTACTATTCATAGGATGTACATTGTAAATGTTGAATCTTTCTGTTGAATAAATTGAATTGTTCTTGTGATCAATTGGATGTATCCTAAATGATTGTCTCTTTATCTGATGCTTCTATTGATGTAAATCTTGAATGAAATTAGCATATTGAGTTATGAAATAATGTTGTTCTAACTTTCTACGATGCTTAATGTATATTGCTTTGGTCTTGAGCAAATAACTTCCGTTACCATGTCATGATTTGCAGGAAACAGGTTTGTACCTCGAGACAGAGGAGAGATATCACTCGGGGAAGAACTTGGTCGGGTAAACAGTAATGGATACCAACTGAACATACACACACAAACCTTAGAACTGTGTAAGCTAAGTCATTGTTCTGGTTAAAGGTAAGTCATCCGTAGGTTTGACTAGTATCATTAGGAGTCGTGTCTTCTTCTGAATATGTAAACAAGTGATGCTTGCCAGTATAACCTTATAAATGATAAGTTCTGGTTAGAGGTGGATATGTGTATTTGTACATACGAATACGATATGTACAAGTACCCATAAGTACATTCATGTCGATACAAACGTATTAAGCAGATGGATATGCCATACGTATGTGTCGATATAAATGTATTTATGGATACTTATACATGTAGTATATATACAGATATATATACAAGTATACATACCCACGGCTAACGAGATAAATGAATTATATATTGTAATGATATCTTGCCTCTGAAATTATACGAATACATATATATTAATTTACATGTTTAACGTATAATGTAAATGAATATATGTGTATTAGTATAAAGATAAGTATTTCAATATATTTAGTATTATATTAAAATATTAATATAATATAGTTTAAAATGTATATAATATTATTTAAATTGATATTTTAAATAATTATACATAAACTATATTATATAAGTATTTTAATAGAGTATACCAAATATATTAACAAAATCAAATGAAAAGAAAGTTAAACATTTGAAACACTTTTATAAAAGGCGAATGTAAATCATAAAGAAAATGGAAATTCGCGAATTTCTCTAAATCGCGGATTTCTCTAATGAATCCGTTGAAATTCAATTCTGAGCTTTAGCAAATGCAACATATTTATTTTGAAAACGTCATTTAAATATTGAAGATTTACAAAGTCGAAATAAAGAAGAAAAAACGCGAAAATGAAATAAGGAAAATGAAAAACGCGCAGGTAACCCGCGCGACTAGGGCCAGACGTCTGAAAATGGCCGATTCATCTCTTGCTTGGTGAATAAAATGAAATCTGTACGCCATTTGAGCAAGGAAGAAGTCAGAAATGAAACTTGGCATTTAACCTAACTGTAAAAACGTGCCAGTTGAAAGTTGTCACAGTTTTAACAGTCTGAAACAAATTCGAATTAAAATGAACTTCTTGCTGTCAAACATGGAGGTCGAAACCCTCACCAATTTGATACACGTTTTTAGTTTGAAATATTCTTCAACCTGCTGGCAGTCCTGGCGCCATAGAAGGTGGAAATCAGTTTTAAAATGAACCTATAAATATACCTGTGTTTGGCATTCTTTCTCACACGAATTTGCAGTCAGTTTCTTGAGCATTTTAAAGCTAAAAAGGAATTCGCCATAGTAGAAGAACTGCTAAGTTATTTTGTTAATATAAGAAGGCAGAAGTTGAAATTACTGGTAATCTTTGAATAGAAGAGGAGCAATCAGGAATTGTCTTTACTGTGTTGAGTAATTGGTTTTAAGAATCCAAGCTGAAAGTGATCTGAGTAGAGGCCAGTGAAGGAGCTATCTTCCAAACTTGTGGAAAGCTAAATCAGGCATGCTAAACTCTTACTTTTTATATTAATCCGATGATTCTCTGAATTATAGTCATGGCTGGAAAGAAATGAGTATGATTATCTCAAGATTGAACTAAAAAGAATAATAGTTTCTTAACCATTATCATGAATATAGTCTTGTCATGGCTTTTGTTTGGCTTTTGTTGTCAATGGTGTACACTTTACATTAGTAAATGGAAAGCAATCTGCATTGTGTATAAGTGGCTCTATATAATGAGCATATGCTTGTGTTTAAATATTAGATACTAGGGTTGAGTCAAGAATATTTGCAAGATATACTCTACAGCTTAATACAAACAACTTAATTAAGTTATTGTATCCCTAGGATGAATATATCCTGAATTAGGGCGTCTGTTGTAGTATCTTGTTTAATAGATTCATCATTCCAGTAGTAAAATGTTGTAGGAAGTCTAGGGTACGGACTACCCCGATAGACCAACCTACGCGTAGAATTAAGATAGCCTTAAGTCAAGTTGAACCTGGCTAGTGAATGTGACGTATGACCTATGTTCTTCGTTGAACGTAAACACTTTGGCCAAAGTAGTGTAAGGAACCATTTAGTTGTTGTACTACACTGTCAGTTCACCGTGATTCCGAAATACAACCTAGTTTGTGATTTGCCGTTAGCACGAAAGCTAGTTTTGTAGAATCACAGCACTATGTCCAGTTGGTAGTCATTAAAGGTTACCCAACCAATCTCTTCTTCGAAGGGAGGGCCGTTCATTGAAAAATGATCGTGCGGGGGACCGCATTATAAGTCCGTGGTTGGCGGAAAAACGCTCGAGTGATGTTTCTCCTCCACGAACACTCGACAGATGATCCAAAGCTTGATAGGACGAATTCCTGGACCTTCTTATTTCTATTGGTGTCAAAAGCCTACGGGCTATGTATGTATGTTTCTCTTCATGCTTTGTAATTTCATTTGAAATGAAATAGTTTAAAGATGCAAAAGATGATTCTTATTTATGTTTTGAAAAGAAAATTTTTAATCAAGATGGTATTGTTCTTACTTTTATGTATGAATTGTAAAGTTTTAAATTTATCGTACAAGTGTGTTCGTTACAAAAGGCAAGGGATGAATATTACCAATGTTCTTGTGAAGTTGATAATACCTGCCACAATATATTGGTACTCGATTAGTTCCATAGAATTGGCATCATAGGCTTTCACCTTGTATGCTAACTATTCCTTCCAAGCAAAAATATGTTGCTTGTTCTCTACAGTGGTAACTGATTGGTACGCCAATTGTAAATCTGTGACTGTGACCTCATCCCCAGGCCTCTTCTCTGCTGTCTCTAGTTCTGACTGCTGGATCTCTATGCCGAGTCCATGTGCTTTGTCCCTCAACTGGTATAGTTCTTCCAGTATAAACCGTCCTTTGACAACAAATTCCTCCATTTGATTTCTCAAGTGTTTTCCATATGAAATCAACTGGTGATGGTTTTGCTCTGCGGGGATGTCTAACAACTCTCGTGGCAAAGCAAAGACGTTTGGAGTATCGTGCATCAAGCTAGATATGTACATCCTCAACTGTTGGTTTTCAGCCTTTAAGGCTGCTTTGTCTCTTCCATCCTTAGCCATTCTTTCTTGAACACTCACTGAGGCAATTCCAAGAAGATATGCCTCCACTTGATGAGTGGTCCTACCGAGGTAGACCTTCGACAATGTGAAGTCCTCAACCTCTACCTCGTGTATATTTTTGTCCTCAGGTGGGGCAACTGTCTCTATGACAAATTCATTATCTGCATTCCTTCCTATATGAACTTGCTTCTTCAATTTCTTCGCTGGCATGTCTTGAGGGACATGATCAAACTCTATGAAGTCAAGCTAGTAGGATGGCCTTTCTCTCTTCCTTCCTAGGAGATCCTCAAGCCAGATTGAATCTTGACCAGCCTCGCTAGGAAGAATGTTAGGCCCCTGAATGCCTGATGAATGAGATTGTGCTGCAGTGATTTCTCGTGGTGGAGAGTCCAAGTCAATGGGGACTTGTGATTGCTTCGATGGTGGTGAAGTAGGAGGTTCTGTCTCTATCACATTCATTGTATCCGCTGCAACTATTTCTATTATGGGCTTTGTCTCGACTGTGATTGTCTCAATCACTGGCTCAACTATAGTAGTTTCCATGACTATCTTAGGTATGTTTGTGGCTGTCTCCACATATAACTCTTGTGCTCTTCCCTTGTGTGCCCTGACATTCGCATCCCTTTGGGAGGGTTACTCCACTTCTTCTGTCTAGGCTTCTTCCTTAATGTGGAAGGTAGTGAAGATTGAACCGGTGGCAGCACTGTACGGGTAATTACTACCTTCCTTGTCTTCCTATTGTCCAAATAGAGTTGACTATGTCTGACAACCCTTGTTCTTTCCTCTATAGATGTGTTCTCCTTTGCATACCAATCCACTTTTCCAAGTGGTTGTGAGTCTATTTGATCCATGAAGAATGTAGGGAGAATATGTAATGAACTGGACCAATTTTTTTTTCAATTTTTCAATATAGCAATTACAATCAACACGCACCCGTTAAGGTTAGCTCTAAACCAAAACGATGCGAAAAGTAACTCTAACCAGAATGTACACCAGGATCCCGATGTGGGCAAGGTGTGAGCATTGGTCAGAGGATCTAATGCAAATGCAAACTGGAAGGGAACTCTAACCAAGAATGCGCCTGTGCAGACGAGCATATGGTCAGAGGATCAATGCATGATTAACTGAAGTAACCCTAACCAAGAATGGCGCCGAGTGATGGCGAGCATATGGTCAAAGGGTCCCTAAACTTAATAACTGAAAGTAAATAGGCGGCAAGCCAGCCTCTTCCACTTATTCAGTGGGAAATACAAGAAATTCAAAGAGAAGAATTGAGAAGTGCTGACAGTACTACTGTTCAGCTTACAAAGTATTAGAGAACCTGCCAGAATCACAAGATTAGAAGCTTCCAATGCTGCAACAATTTAAGAAACCTCTCCAATACTCTCAAACCCTTTTAACATCAACTTCTCACTCAACTACAAAACTTTCTCAAGTCTGATATGACTGATTTTGACAGAAAATGCACAGACCAGCAACACAGCAACTCACTAAAATGCTCATAGATTGCTCAAAACTCACCCAATTGACAAGATATCTGATGCAAAATGTTCTGAAGGGAATGGTGCCCAAGTTAAGACATTGAAACTCACCCAAAAGCTTGTATTTATTTTATGCACGGATCCCAATACAACTCAGCAATGTAAAAACCCTCAAAAGGGGTGATTTTGACAAGATAAAATCCAAGACTTGCTAATAAAATCTGAAACTCACCAGAGAGGGGCGCCCTAGGGTGAGGAAGATATATGTAAAGTACCCAGAACCAAACAAAAATCGTGCTATGACTTATGAGCATAAATGACCTTCAGCAGTGACTACAACCAGCAATACAAAAACTGTAAAAAACATTAGAAAATCTCTTGAATAAGCTCCATTTGCATTCTCTGAGTGAGAAGCAATCTCAATATCAGCTAGGTGTTGTCTTTCAAACACGAAGTCTGATCCTTGCTAGGAGGTATGCATTCCTCGAAGCTCTTTGCCTGAAAACAATCCAACAGCATAACAATATGGTAGACAGAAGATATCGAATGAAGAATAGAAGCCTCCTTATATAGACTTGAAAAGAATCTTCCACAAGCTTCTAGAAGGGCGCCCAAACCAAGGTCAAAGTATTTCAAATTTGAAGTTGACTCCTTATTCCTCCAAAGTGGCGTCCTTTTTCCCTTAATAAAATATTTCATCCTTTTTATAAAATTCAGCCTTTCCTCAAGTAGGCATCCTTTTTCACTTAAGCATTTAGACTTTAGAAAAATTCGCAATATGTCCTTCATGAGAAAATAACCCTCAAGGTCCCCTTCTTTAAAACAACTTAAAGTCATATTACTAGGGCAAGGGGTTATTTTATAAAATAAAACATTATTGATTTTAAATGACTTATCTCTCCAGAATGAACCCCTTAAGCCAAAAATCAGAATTACCCAATGAACTGCCAGAAAAGGAAAGCCTGCTGAGCTGATGCTGACTGGACCACTGCTAAAAATAGAATTTACTAAAAATAGTAAATTCGAGAAGTTGCTTAGAATGCACTGCATGCGACACCATTGCGAAGCTTTCTGAAAACCCAGAAAGAGTCCGCAATCCAAAATCCCAAACTCAGGGATGTAGCCGTCATAACTTACTAAAAATAGTAAGTTCGGAAAGGTTGCCCAAAGCAATTGCAAGTCATAACTCTGCGAAGCTCTCTGAAAACCCAGAAGGAATCCAGAGTCCAAACATCCAAACTCCAACAAGCAAAACCCTGAATCTTCAAGAGAACCCATCAAACAACTGGAAAGCCTAATTCTGCCACTGACTTGCCGACAGCACACTGGGAATAGGCTACCAATCACTGAAAAGTGAAGTGCTAAAAACGGGGACATTACATAATAACCTCCCCGTCATCATCAAATAGGCCCTACACGTGTTCTGACACGAAGTCAACAATTTGTGGGAGCCTAAACCGGCTGTAGTTCCGTCTTTGTGCTTCAAACTCATCATCACAGTTGACCCAATAGTCTTCCATGGAAGACTCGTGTGATGAGTGCTGCTCAAGGTGTGTTGCATAAAGGCCTCTTGGATCATACGACCGTCTCTCAATGAGATATTTGAGATTGAGTCTCACTGTTTCTTGGCACGTGATTTTGGCATCAACCGTTGTTTTACACCTATAGAGTCCCATCTAGATAGGAAAGCTCGTAGCTGTCTTCTTTTTAAGGCGCATATGAGAATGAACTTCGGCCAATTGCCGCAAGAAGTCCATGAAGGCTACCCTATATGAAGGGTAGTGGGGCATCATGGCAGGATGACCGTTTTAGCCATATACGCATATATAGGTGAAGGTGGGGAATTGGATGAACCAATCTGCCCAGTCCACCATTGCCTCCTTGGCTGCTGGTGATATATGTACATGCATCTCATGGTTGAGGTCCCTTATGGTGTGCATAATGAAAAGATCATTTATCCGCTTGAAATGCTGTTCTGCTTGTGTAAACTCAAGTCGTGAAAAATATTCATGGACCTTTTGCACACCTAAGGTTCCCACAATGTTTAATACCTTGAATTGACCTTGGAAGGCAATTAGGTATACAAGATAGGAGCACGTGGAACCTGTGAGCCTCTAAGAACCCGTTCATTTGCTAGTTGAGTGTATCACTGATGAGGGTGGGCTAGACGTAATGCTCTCTGTTGCTGACAATCCTAGCGATGATGTAGTACATCCATGATTGAAATTGGTTCCCATCCTCCTATAGAGTGATCCGGTTGAGTAGAGTGATCATCATTGCATACTTGTCTTAGAATTCTCCTCGCTCAACATTCTTGGGCAAGTTGGCCTTTCTCACTTTCAGCCATTTTTCTACCATTCTTTGCTGAAACTTATCCTTTGCCACTTCAAATGCTCTTTTGCATTCTTTCACAGATATGACCACATTGGTTGGACATGGTGGAATAGCAAAACACCTTTCAACATCCTTAGGTTTAAGGCTGCAAATCACCCTCCCATTGTAATGTCCCCTTTTTAGCGTGATCTTGTTTTGTGATGCTTACCCTATTATTTTGATCTTCGTAGGCTAGTGTGTTGTATAGAGGATCTCAGTGGCAGAGTATGGTGGATATTGTTGTTTCCACCCCTTCAGTTTAGTGTTGGGCTTAGTGCAGGCCTTTGCAGTTCAGTGTTCGCCAGCTTCTGACAGCACGTCAAAACATTGAGAATTGAGGGAGTTATGAATATTTTAGTGGTTAAGTCATTTAATATTATAAAGTTATGATTTGACTTTATAATAATTAAAAGCCACTTAAAATATTATAAAATAATGACTTAATAGTTATAAAGTGAAAATCAAAATCACTTTAGTCATTTAAAAGGTATGCCAACTTGGTTGAGTGAAATAATAACTATTGAAAGTGACTTTAATACATTTAAATGTATTTTAAATGCCAAAAGTCGTGACTTTCTTGATATGCATGCCTTTTTGGGGGATATAAGGAGAAAAGGGGCAATTCAACATTATTATTGATGATCATTTGAAATTGCTTCTATTTTACTTCTTTGTGCATTTGTCTGAGACAAGGGTTACAGTGAATTTCTACCATTGGAGAACGAGAAATCTTCAGTGCTTTATAGACTTGAAGCTGTGAAAGACCAGCTGAATCTTTGCTACAGGGATGGCTTCAATTTAGAAATCTATTTGAGCTTAATTAGAGTTTTATGTTCTGTATCTATCATCTTTCAATAAGGGAGAGGGTTTATTCTTCTTGAATGCCATTTCTCCTCAGTTCTTTAGCATTCAATAAAAAGCCGTACATCTTTATTAGAGGGCCATACTTCTCCTTGAAAGGCATGTATCTTCCTAGCTAAGGCTTGTGAAGCAGATAGGTGAAACGCCTCCTTTTGGGGCCTGTTCTTTCTACCATCTTGTACGCTTAGCTCAATCATTGCCTTTGATCCAGTTTCTGACAAGGAGCAATCCAATTCTGGAGGTGGAGGTTGCTATTTCTCAGTTTCAACATATCTTGCCTGGTATGTACAAATCCACTTTATTTAATTATTTTGGAGGCTTTTGGGTATGCTGATTGTATGCAATTGCTTTGTATGAATTGCTAGATCTTCAATAGAATTGCAATTGTTATTGAATTGCTTGTATTTCAATTTTTTTTCCATTTTATGCTTGGCGCACTTCTATAATTGTTGCTCAAAATTCATCAAAAACAAACAAAAACACAAAACAGACAGTTTTAGTTCAGAAGTTGAGTTGGAGCTAGCTGGGCTCATCATACCCATCCATTGATCAGATTTGTCGTGTGGTAGGGTTGTAATGCTTAATGCAAGCAATTACAAACTCCACGTTCTGTAATGTGATGGTGATTGACGTAGCCTCAAGCAATCCGGATTGCTCGATGTTTTGTAACGTGATTTGGTCCATGCCTTCCAAATCTTCTGAATTAACCTCTGGGTGCACTTGATGTAGGTCTGTCTTTATTGTTTTTAGGAAATCATGGTACAAGACCATTTTGGTCTTGTATTGTACTTGGGAGAACTTCATCTTGAAAAAATTAAAGATCAACTGTGCACATGACCGTGTTCTAACAACTTCTAAAAACCCTTAAAAATAGCACCTGTGAGAAGTATTTTTTCGGAAAAAATTTGACACATGGGTTTTGTTCGTGCTTCAATGTTGAACAAACCCAGTTCGTTAGATTTTTGATTCTGTGACTTTTTCGGAAAAACCCCTAAAAATAGGGGCAGCAAGTTTGCTTTTTTTGGAAAATTTCAAGAGATGGGTTTTGCTGAAAAACTGTGTTGATCATACCTAGTTGGTCAGATCTATGATAGCCTACTGTTTTCTATGACATGCAAGAAGTTTAAGACAAAAGAGAGGAAGAAGACAAGAAGAAGATTGGAAGTTATTTGCTGCCCTTCTGTAAAAATATGCCTTTGGATGCAACCTCTGAGAAATTATTGTTCTGTGCAACTGATCTTCAAAAGATATGAAGAACGGTCAAAACCCTCTGTCAGATCTTGAGAAGATGTCTTGGAGAGCAAATTGCTGTTTTAGCCTTCAACCTGCAAAGAAGAATAATGAAATGGGACGCCTATGCTTGATTATATAATGATTGATGCTTAAATGCATCAAGTATGGGCGCCAACTCATAATTGAGGAGTAAATTGGCCTGATCTGGAGTTCCCAACCCTGATTTCCACTGATTGTGGGACATTTAGACATGAGAAGCCTTCAAAATATGTAACTCAAGTCAATAGATCTTGCTTTGACTTTTTAGGCGTCCCTTTTGAGAGTTGAACACCTTTTTTATGCTGAAGTGCCTCTGTTGGATCTTCATTTCCGGATGCTCCGTTTATCTTAAGCTGTTGCTGATGAATAAATTGCTGAGATGGAACAATCCTGACTAAGTGTGCTTGGGAGTTGCAAAGCTCAGACTGAATCTGATGCCTTAGAATCAAGGGCGCCTTTTCTCAGCAGGGGCACTTTTAGCTTCAGACTTAGTCAATTTCTTGATTGTTCTTGAAGTTCTCCATTTTGACCCTTTGTACTCTGATATAAGATCACTGCTAATTGATGAGTTTGATGATCTCGATGAAACGTGGGATGGATAACTAGCTCAGTCCTGGAAAGGATGACTGGTTTCATAGCTCTAGAAAGTTAGTTTAAGTCCTTCAAAGGCATGGGCGCCCCTGGCCAGTA
Organism: Sequoia sempervirens; assembly: GCA_007258455.2. Lineage (NCBI taxonomy): Eukaryota > Viridiplantae > Streptophyta > Pinopsida > Cupressales > Cupressaceae > Sequoia > Sequoia sempervirens. The sequence goes on from VDFB02325383.1 coordinate 44,979, forward strand.
GGGGCGCCTTTGGCTTTTTGACTGATGATTTTCATGTTGCAAACCTTCAAGAATGATCCCAGTTTGATCTCTGTCGTCAGGTGTTTGATTTGTTTGTTGTCTTCGTTGACGGTGTCGTCAAGATTGATCAAAATAGAGGTCATGTTGGAGGTCACCAAGCTTGCAGATAACATCTGATTGCCCAAAAAGATGGGCACCTTTTCTCAGCAGGGGCGCTTTTCCTTAACACTTAGCCAATTTCTTCATATTCTTCCTTTAGCTTTGACCTTTAGGTGTCTTTTGCTTGATAACATCTGATTGCCCAAAAAGATGGGCGCCTTTTCTCAGCAGGGGCGCTTTTCCTTAACACTTAGCCAATTTCTTCATATTCTTCCTTTAGCTTTGACCTTTAGGTGTCTTTTGCTTGATCTTTGCCTCTAATTGTTTGACAGGTCATGTGGATGTGCAGCTGGATTGATCGTGAAGTTGAGCAGATGACTTATAGAAAGCAGTGGTTGGAAACTTCATCAAGTGGCTTAGAATCAAGGGTGCCTTTCTTCAGCAGGGGCACTTTTGCCTTGTTATGCATTGCTTTTCCACTGATTTCGCATGCTCTATTGATAAACCGTTGCCGTTGTTTGATGTGTCTCGTAGGCTGGCGAATAGGTTCGTTGTAAAGCTAAGCTGATGTTGGAGAGATTATCTAAAGACAAGTTTACCCAAAAGTGACATCAGGGTCATCCAGTTCAAGGGCGCCCCTGGCTAGTAGGGGTGCTTTTTCTCATGTTGACTGCATTCTGCCTTGGTAGCAAGGCATACTTTCTCCAGAGTTAGTCAATTTTTGGCATTTTCTGATTTTGAGAATCCCCTCCTTGAGATAGCATCTTTTTGGAGTATTTCCACCATTGGATTCATCGTTAAAGCTTTTGAAGCTTAGCTTTCAATCCCTGGTATTGGCCAATCTACCATTAATGGCTGCGGAGGTCCTAACTTTCTTCCTGAAAAATGAAAATAGACCTACTAGAGTAAAACTAACTCTTTGGTGATTTTGACTTGACCGGTGTGATCGTGAAGTCAATTCATCCTATCAAAATCATTTTGAATGAATTTTGGCAAGGTCCTATTTTTAGGGGTTTTCCTAAAAACAGGGGTTTGAAAACCCTAATTTTCAAATTTTCAGAATTTTGTAGGTATCTTCCTTGACACAAACCCACAAAAACCTTATGTTCTGTTTGACCTAAAACATACTTTTGACAACATTTTTACATAACCTAGATCATTTTAACAAAAATGTCTCTTTGAAGCAAAAATTTATTTTGGGTACAATGTTAGGCTCTGTCTGGTGACCATGTTGGATACTTACGGCATAGGAGAACCGAGAATCTCTAGTTTTGCATACCAGTACTCTTATAAGTTGGGCAATGGAGTTAGGACTTATTTCCTAATTCACCCAATAATTGGAGTTCACCTATTATTCACCTAAAACAAGACTACCTAAGAAACTAAAACACGACGATACTTCATGGAACGGGGAAACACATAACAACATAACGTTAAAGCAATAGAAAATTATTCACAAAGAACTCACCCCATCCCCGAAGGGACAAAATGTTTCAAGTACTGTTCGCTGTAGGGCAATGGGAAGAGCCTTCCGTTTGAATGTGAGAGAATGTAGGAATTCTCTCCTGCAATATCATGGATCTGGAACGGCCCTAGCCAAAGGGAGTCAAGTTTGCCATGCATTCCCTTTGGTTCATGTCTCTTGTCCCATAACAGGACCTTGTCCTCGATCTCAAAGTCTCGTTGCCAAGCCTCTTGTCAAAGATCTTCACTTGTTCTTGGTGTTGAGTGATCTTACCAACTATCTCCACCCTTTCCTCTTGAAGTTTCATCAGGCACAAGATGCGTTTCTCGATGGGATCTCTAAATTCTTCATCCTCTATTGCAAATGCCAGCTGCAAGGCAAACAACTCTAGTTTGATAGGCGATACAGCCTCTATGCCATATAGGGTAGTGAAGGGGCAAGTGCTGATAGCTCTCTTGGGCGCGATCCTATCAACCCAAAGAGCGTCTTACAACTTTTTGTGCCAAGCCCGTTGATTGGAATCAACCATGTTGCGCATAATCGTGACTATGTTCTTGTTAGACGACTCAGCTTGTCCGCTGCCTTGTGGATAGTAATCTGAAGAGTGGGACAATGTGATGCCGTAGTCGAAACAGAATTCTACTAACTCCTCTGACGAGAAGCTTGTAGCATTGTCAGTCACGATCTTTCTTGGTACTCCAAAGCGTGTAATGATGTTCTCTTTGAGGAAGTTGCACACGACTTTGGAAGTAGCTTGCATCGTAGGGATCGCCTCAACCCATTTGGTGAAGTAATCTGTCGTTGTAAGGACATAGACATGTCCCTTATTGGAATGTGGGTTGATGGGCCCTACGATGTCAATGCCCCATTGCTGAAATGGAGCATCTATTACCACTCGCCTTAGTGGAAGGGCTTCCAGCTTGAGTTTACCAACAAATTGTTGGAACAATTTGTATCTGTGCACCTAGTCATATGCGTTGCGGAACAAAGTCGACCAATAGAACAATGCTCGCAAGATTTTGAACATAGTGACCCTTGATGAGAAGTGGCCATTGCATGCTTGATTGTGAAATGCTTCCAACAACCGCCGTTGTTGGTCCTTACTGATGCATAGCAAGAATGTCCTATCAAGCCCACGCTTGTATAGAACATTATTTCTAAGCACATAGCTTTGTGTTTGTAGTTTCAGAGTTCTTCTTTGTTGTTTACCCAAGTGTGTTGGGCATTCCCTGTAGGTCAAATAGTACCACAATTCTGTGTACCATTCTTTTGCAAATTCAACTGGTAAGACCATTGGAAGGTCTTCAATTTGTGTTCTTGGGATACCATCAACAGCTTGGTGCTTTAGATCACCGTCTTCTGCTATGAGCTGACATAGACTTCACCTGCGGACGAGCTTGGTAGGCTTGATTTCCAAGTCGTATTCCTGGACTCTTGCGATCCAGTTGCCTCTTTTGGTGCCCATCTCTTGTTGAGTAAGGACACTCTTGACCGCGGGGTCTATAACGTACACAGTGGTGTGGGAGTTCAGGATGTAGAATCTAAAATTATTGACTGCCCTCACAACTATATATGTGTTCTTTTCAATTTGGGAGTACTGGGATTCACTGTTCTTGAAACTACTACTCATGAAGGCAATCGGTGATTCGATCTCCTCGTTCAACTTCTGTGTCAGTATGGCAGAGAGGGTGTGTTTTGACGCGTAACAATAAAGAATGAATTCTTTATTGAAGTCAGGTCAGACCAGCATTGGTGCCTCACTGATGGCTTCTTTTATCTTGACGAACGCCTTCTTTCCTTTGTCAGTCCATTTGAAGGCGAACGTCTTCTTCATCATTGCCGATATGTCCTTGGTCAACTCTGAGAAGTCAGGTACAAATCTTCATATGAAATTCACCTTTCCGAAGAAGGAATGCACCTGAGTTGTATTTGTTGGTAGAGAGAGGTCTTTGATTGAATCAACCTTATCAGGATCAATCCGAGTTCCTTCTTTGGAGAGGATGTGGCCCAGTAGCTTGCCTTCCGTCATCGCAAAGATGGATTTTTTGGGATTCAAAGATATATGGTGGTACTTACATCTCTCGAACACTTTCACTAAGTGTTGAAAATGATCTTGTTGCTTCTTTGAGAAGGCAGTAAGGTCATCAAGATAAACGACAATCAATTTGTCCTTGAGGTCCCCAAATGCCAAATCCATGGCTCCCTGAAAGGTGGCACCGACGTTGATGAGGCCAAAGGGCATCCTCTCATAGGCGAATGTTCCCCACAGGGTGGTGAACGCTATCTTGATCTGATCTTCCTTGGCCACCATGGTATCCAAAAAAGCCGTCAAGTAATGAAAACATCTCCGATCCGGTTACCGTCTGCAATGTGTGCTCCATGATTGGTAAAGGATAATTATCCTTTAATGACGATTGGTTGAGTTTCCTGAAGTCTACGCAGATCCGGATCTCTCCGTTCTTCTTGCGTATAGGAACAATGTTAGACACTCAGGTAGAATGATGGATTGGGAATATGATCTTTGCGTCCACCATCTTTTGTACCTCCACGTAGATTGTCTTGGACATGTGGGTTGTAGTGTCTCTGCTTCTGCTTGAAGGGCTTGATATCTGACTTGAGAGGAATTGTATGAGACAATTCCTTTAGTATGAAGACTTTCAAATCTTGATAGGTCAAGGCAAAGACGTCCCAGTACTGTCTGAACAAGGAGATAAAGTTGTTGCTTTCCTTTGCAGTACAACACTTTCCCAAGTTAACAAGCTTGGGCTTGTCTTTGGTACTGATGTTGACTTGACAGTACTCGGCGGATGTCTTGTTGGCCGAATTTCTCTGGTCTTGTACATGCCTGCCATGCCTGTCAAATATGTCCTCCAAGGATACTAGACCCTTGGGGATGTTGTTGCCTCTTAACTGGATGATGCCTGATTCCGTTGCTTCAAAATATTTTGCTATAGATTCTTTGAAAGGAGAAGCTCTACCTTCAAAGAACAGTTCTTGATAGTTGTCCCCCATGCAGAGGAACTCTTTGATGTCATCATCATCATCAAAGATCTGCTAGTTGTCGCAGTTGTCGGGGACATCTAGCTTGTAGACGAGCTCAATGGTGAAGGCATTTTGACAGAAGTCGGAATGGGGCATGAAGAGAGAAGCCGTTATTGCAAGGGCATCTGCTCTGCTATTTTGCTCACGTGGAATGTATTTGATGTTGAATGCCTTGAACCAGTCGATCGCATTCCACACCCTTTGTTGATAAGACATAAGGTGACTTTTCCTTTCTTGATAACGCTATCTGATCTGTTGGACGATCAGTTTTGCGTCGCCTTCGACTTGGAGGTATTTTATACCCATATACCTTGAATTTTTGAGGCCTAGTATGAGCGCCTCATATTCTACAGTGTTGTTTGTATTATCAAACTGCAAGTGATAAGCAAATGGGTACAAAGTACCTTCAAGAAAGGTAATGACAACTCCCGCTCCTAAGCCTGTTGTTGAGCAACTTCCGTCGAATTGCATTGCCCACATTTTTGAACTTTCTTTTGACATACTTGTGGCAAATGCAACCTTCTTCTCTTCTTCGATTACTTCAGACAGCATGTCGTATGTGCCAAGACTTGTACTTTGATGTAGCACTTGTGCTTGGGGGTCCTAAGATTTCACCACCATGAATCTAGACTTAGCCTTTGATTCCAACTTGAAGCTACCTTTCTTTAATGGGTTTGTTGTGTATGACCAATCCAGTTGAATCTCGCCTCCGAGATCCTTGCAAAAGCTTCTACTCAGTAGCATCCCATAACTGATTGGAATGTCAGCTATGAGGATGGTCATCATGATTCTTCTCTAGGCAGGACACCAATCTTACTTGAGCATCCTTCAGTTGGCCTACCAATGGCACCGGTTTTGACTCAAGTGAGTAACACTTGTCATGAGTTTCTGTGCATGATAGTTCCAATGAGTTCATGATCCACAAAGGCATGACGTTGTCTGATGCTCCTGAGTCGATTATACAGTTGCTGAGTATGTACCCTCCTATATACAGAGATATGTAGAAGGGCTTTGGCTTTTCCTTCGCTGGTATAGAAGATTCTAGCAATGTGGGTTGGATTATAGCCTACTTTTGTACGACCTTGAGAATCCGATCCAATTGATTGGGATTGTCTTGGACATACTCTAGCTGTAAGATCTGTACCTTCCTCTTCATCATAGACATCACGATATCAAAATTCGTCGAAGACAGATCTTGAGCATTTGATGTGACGTTCTCATGTGCAAATTTGGGATTGGAAGTGGAAGCTTCTTTTCTCTTTTCATTTGAATTCCGTCTTTGTTCTTCTTTTTGTGCTTTGAAGTGCTAGGCACGTGTGAACACAGGTGTCGACATATTCTCGTGCTTGACAACGAGAGAATATTGACGGTAGTCTTCTTCTTCTTGATTTTTGGGTTCGCTATGGAAGTATCCCGTTGTGGAGTCGCCATCGAAGTTGTCCGTTTGTGGTGAGACAACGTTTGCATTTGAAGGTACAAAACTTGAGTTTTGAGCTGAATCTCCAACATATCCCATGATCTGATTCATCCTCTAATTCTCAGGGCATGTGGATCTGGTGTGTTCATCTGAATCATGGAAACAACAGAACACATTAGACTTTTCAGCCTTTGCCTATCTTGGCGGAGGTCCTGAAAATCTAGGCTTTGTTGTTCATCAAACCCTAGGCGCTGAACTCTCTGTCCATTCTGAGCTATAATGTGGTCATACTGGGGGTTTAGGAGCCTCATAAGTAGGACACATTCATCTCCGAAGAAGAGCGAATCTTGTGTAGCCCGTGTGCTCTTAGTTTCAGTCTCAGGGTCCTTTGTGGAGGGCATTCAGAATTACCAGACCTGTGCGCTTACTTTGGTACTCATACTTGGCCTTCCTTCCATGCGTGTGGCTTCCACCTGCAGCTACATTGGAAAGTAGAGTATTCTTGCCCTGTAGAAAGAGTGATAGAACAGTTCTGGAGCATGGTGTGGTGACTTCTGGAAGTTCTGGGCGGTTGGAATCAGTTTCAAGTCACTGTGGCACAAGGTGCCTTATATTCCAGGTCTGAGCTTGTCCATCGTGCTATGTTATTTCTGATTTTGTTGAATGTAATACCACACTTCTGTTGAGAGTCTCTGTAGCTGCTGTTAAAGATAGCTAGCATGAAAATAATGTAATTTTGGTTCCAGTCTAAGACTCTGTAATTAGAGCTGTATGCTGTTATAGGTCAGTGGATGGTAGTAGTAACTGAAAAATCAGTACTGTACAGTCATTAATGGCTGCTGGTTAATGCTAGTAAAATCTGAGTGTTAATCTCTGAAAAAATCAGTCCTTTATAGTACTCAGATACTGTTTTGTGAGGCTTAGAAATGTATACCTGCGTATGCTCAGTGCTTTCAGTTCAGTGTGAATGTTTAGCTTCAGTCTTGAGTCACATGATTTATGTATTCATTGTTATTGTAATGGATTCCTATCACATTTAGATTTCAGTCGTACCGCAATCTGATAATAAACAGTTCACAGTCTGAAATGACATTTGTATGAAGTCTGATGTAATATTTGTCATGATTGCATTGTATTTCTGAAGATAATGCTATGTTGAAAATCAGTAGTGGAGTTTGGGTTGACAGCAACTTGTTTAGCCATTGTAATGCTCAGTCAATACTTGTAATACTCAGTCAGATATAGTGGAATGAAGTTCAGATTTGATCATCAGATTTATGCATGCGATTCACTCTGAAGTTTATTATTATACATGCAATGTAATGAGTTAGTTGGATAAATTGGAGCATATATCAAACCAAAAAAAAAAAAAAAACGATTTGAGCAAATAATCTAAAGTCAAAACTCAGAACTGGGTTGGTCATTACACACAAAGCTCTTTCTTGATTTTATCATGAAAATCCATGTCTTGCTGAAGTTTTGTTAAAGCTTCCCGCTATGATATTAATTTCTCAAGAAGATCCATCACTCTCCTTTGCAGAAGTTTGCTTAATTCTTCAGATTTAATGCTCATCTCCTCACTTTGCAATTCACCTTTCTTAACTAGCAAAAAAATGTTCTTAGTTTTTTTCGGCATTTGATCTTGGTGAGTTTTTCTAAATACAAAACTACATCGATATTGCTGAGCCCATTTTCATGGCTTATGGTAATATGGATTCATGTTTTATGGCTTGTGGTAATGTTGGCTCATGTTTTATGGTCTGCAGTAGTGCTGAACCACTTCAAAAGGTTCTCAATGCTTAGAAGATCATGAATTCATGAGATGTTGCACACATGTTTCTAGTGGCTTAAGGTAATCTTGGCACATTGGACATGGCACAAGAGTGAATGCTTTGGCGTAATCAAGCTTAAACATACCTAAAAACCAAACTACTAAGGTTCACTTAGAACATGTGGCATTACCAAGTGCCAATAGTGTTTCTACTTTCATCTTTAGAGGGGCAAAGTCCCCTTTTCTTGATGACAGCCTTGTAAAACCTACACTCAACAAGTACTTGATAGGCCGCAAAATTTTAAAAACTTGGGACTTGGCAAAAACTCAGCAATAGCTTTGTAAATTTATCAAACATTTGAAGGTACATAGGATTTTAAAAAAAATCTTCAAAAACACACATATTATTGAATTTCTAGAGTATATTATTGGTTTTTATCATATACAAATCAAAATTAGAGTTTAAAACATATCATAGAAAGTTCAACCTCTTAATACATATCAACTTCTAGTTTCAGTATCAGTGAAAATTATAAATCATAAATTTTGTTTATGACTAAAGCTTAAAAAAGTCTGTTGCCACTATGTGGGTGTTGTGGAAGTGAATGTATAGGTGCAATATTCTCAACAGGTGCCTCATCCATAGTGATAAGATCATGCTGTGCATGTGAGGAACGTGCCCCTAATGTTTCTCCAACCTTGCCTTCTACCTCATATGTTGGCACATTTGCTTCTTGCTCAGTTGCCTCCCTCTCTAGATCAACTAACTCATCATTAGTTAACAATGATTCCACAATATCATCCTCAGGCTCATCAATTCAATTTGAATATGGATCAATGTTATCAAGGTCAAGTGCTTCATGTGTACCCTGCCCTTTACCTTCTTTTCATACAATCAAATTGTATCACATAGATACTAGGTCATTCAAGCGCTTTTGATTCAACCTATTGTGCTTTGTTGTGTGAATGACCTCAAAAACACTCTAGTTGTGCTCACAACCAGAAGCACTACAAGGCTGGGATAAAATGTGGATGGCAAGATTTTGAAGATCAGGTGTTTTTGCACCATAATCTTCCCACCACAAATCTGCAAGAATAATATTTTCCATTTATAACTTAGTAAAGATTTGAGTAAACTTAAAATTAAAATATATAGTAAATTAAAGTTAAACACATGGCTCTCTTATGAATGCAAAAATTTGAAGAAAATAATGTCTCCTCGGTGTTCTTATAACTTTGTATCTCGTCAAGTATAAGGTCTTGAAGGTTATCATCATCAACCAATCTCTCAACACATGTGTTGATACCAATAATAACCTCTACATCTACTTTAAAAGAAGAGAAGAAAAAAACTTGGCATTCAAATAGTAGGCAGCAATATGAATATGTTGGAGTTGTTAGGTCCACCTCCAACTGATAATGCACCATATGGTTCATATTTGGTCTTGTTCAACCCATACAAATGTTGAATCACCTCTTTGGTCTTATCCATGGTCTTGTGTAGTTACCCCATGGGGTTTTGATCTCCATCCACCAATTGTAGAACTCTAACCAATGGTTTTGACACCTAAATGTCAAAATTTTACAAAATTAGAAAATTGTAATATTAGAAAAAAAAATAGAAATAGGAGTTTGAAAACTTAGATGATGTCCTCTATGACCTTGGCAAATCTATGATAAAAAATGGTCTTCACAACCCTCTCTGCTTTAACCTTCTTGCAATAAGGACTAACTATCCACTTTTCACTCATAAACATTCGCTTAAGGTTGGGAATTGTAGTTAATATACTTTGCAAGGTGAGGAAATTAGTGGAAAAGTGTGTGGCTCTTGATCGCATGAGAGCCTTGCCATCAGTGTGCTCTCTCTCATATGATATAGGATCCATGTTTGGGTTTAGATGTACTTTGTGATATTCCTTGCATCTTTAATCACATTGTTTTCCCAACTTAGTTTCCCTGTGTCCTCAAGGAGTCGGTCAAGACAATGGACAACAAGGGCTTCAAAACAATGTTGGATGCCTCAATTGTAAAAGTCTATTAGCTACCACTTATGCAATTGCATTGTCAATCACTATTTGAATGACATTTGCCATTCCCACCTCCATCATCACCTCATCCAACATGTTGCACAAGGTCTCTTCATTTTGTATTGCATTGGAGGCATTAGCTGATTTGAAAATGACCAGCTGCCCCCCTTGAAGCCACTAAAAAGTTGACGAGTGTCCTATTTTTGTCATCCGTCCACTCGCAAGTAAAATGGTGTAACCTTTCCTTTCCCATTTTTTGTTCTTCAAATAGTAGGTGTGTGTTTTAGACCTCATCTTGCAATAATGACCCACTGAACTCATGAGGACTTTGGGCTTTGAACCTCTTACCTACCACGATCAATGCATTAACCTACTATTCCCGATACGGACTTGAAACAACATTAAATGGAGTATTGAACTGTAGTACCAAATTTTTGCATACGCCAACTTGGCCTCACGTTTCAATTCTTTATTCCATGTCATACCTTTCAATAAAGGTTGCACACCTAGAGTATACCGAGGAACAAAAGTACTAGAACTATGGCTGCCCACACTTCCTATTCCTTGTAATGGTGGCCCAATGAAAGAAGAGCTCCTTGTATCTCCTTGTCACCCTATAGAACTTAAAATTGAGTTTGGAGATGCTATTGCCTACACCATTCTCTTTTTCTTTGCTTGTCTTTGCTTATATGCTACAAGGAGTGCCTTCACCTCCTTCTCAACCTTCAGACCAACTACTATACATGGCATAAGATCTTGGCAAGGGATTGAAATATGCTAACCAATTTTTTTGAAGGAATAACACAAAATAACCAGCAATGGATGATTGGATTAGCGTTAGCCTCAAATACAAATCTGAACTTGAATGGAAGATACTGAACTTAAACTGAAGAAACTGAACTTGAATAGAAGAACTACTCAACGTCAAGAATGTGCACTCAAGATCCCACTGAGGGCGAGGTGCTAACATATGACGGAGTTTAAGAAATTGAAATTATGAACTATTAGGCGGATAACCAGCCATGAGAGAACAATTCCACGCTACCACCAAACAGTGGGGGGAAAAGATTACAAATAAAGCAATTCATCCGCTGCGGCGGGCATCCACAATGCTGTGGGGATTCACCACTATGAGTGGGTATGAGATATTACAATTAAATTAACCTCACTGGCGGTAAACCATCCAGGGGACTTATGTGAGAAGAAACAGAAAGAAATTGCAGCAAATTAAACTGGAACAGTACTACTGTTTACAGTTTGTACAATGTGGAATAAGCTGCAAATTACATAAGGAATATAGAATTCTTCATACACAAGATTAAGAGATGATTTTCAATGATATTTTAACCCTCTAACAGCTGCTAATAAATCAGAAATCAGAACTTCAACAATCTGATGTAAAAACAGTAAACTGGAAATTACAATCTGCAACTGTGAGAATCAAGTAAATTATCATAACTCACTCAAATCTCCTCCGAATGGCGTGAAACGAGTTGCAAATGCACCTTACAAGTCTGGCGCCCAAGTTAGAATCCAGAAACAGCAATCAAAGTCTCCACTTTATTTGGCACGAATCCCAAGACATCATTAAATGGTACGGCCCTTGAGGAAAATCGATTTTGCAATATAAAATTGAATACTTGGAAATAAATTCCCAAACTTTGTGAAAGGTGGCGCCTTCAGTTGACTAATGCATGGCCAAAGTACCCAGAACAGAATAAAATTCGCTTTAGAAGTTATGAACAAAACTCAGCTTCAGCTGTGTAAAAACCAGGAACTTCAAAACTGTAGAATTCACCAAAATTATCAACCTTTATTGCTCAATCTGCTAGTCTGTTGTGAGAAGCAGCAATGTTCCAACTAGGTGTTATATTTCAAACACGAAATTGGGAAGGGGCTAGGAGGTAGCATCCTCGAAGCAATAGCAAAATGTCCATAGTCATTTTGACAGCATAACAGTAAGGTAATTGATGGATAACAAATGCTGGAGTCATGTCTTCATTTTATAAGAATTGAGAAACTCTTCAACTTCCTCAATGGTACGCCAAAAGACAACTATTTGAATTCTCCTTATTTTCAAATTTCATAAAAATATATTCCTCATAAAGTGGCGTCCACTTTCCTCCAAGCATAAATTCAAAAATATAAAATATTAATATCACCTTATGACAAGGCGTACCCTTCAAGTCCCCTTTTTAAAACAACTTGCAAGTTGTATCCTTAGGCCAAGGGGTGGTCAATTGAAAAATATAACACTTATGCCAATACTTAGTAAATTTCAACAATTAAGGCTTGAGAGGAAGATATTGAAACAACCAATAACATGCTCAACTGAAGTGATGACTGAAGACAACCAACTGCAAACTGCCACAACTATCATTTACTAAAAATAGTAAATAAAATGAAATGCTACAAAAGCCAAGCCCATGAAACCCTAATTTCCACCTCATTCCAGTCTACGGGTTCCAGAATAGACTGAAGAATGCCAATGCTGATCACTGATGAGAAGGGGACATTACAGGGATCCATGCAAGGTGATATTTGAGTCAATTTATGCTTTTGTTCATACTCTTAGTGCAGTGGATACAAATAACTTCTCTTCGCACCAGATCTGATGCCCCATGTTTCTAGCAAGGATACTTTGGTTTGCCACTAGTTCTATTTTTGAAAGCCATATTCCTTATAGAAAAATAAAAATGAAACCTAGTTAAAGGGAGACAACATACAAAAAATTACTAATACCCTAGCGAACAGCCTAAACTTTAAAAATAAAATTTAAGAAATGCTACATAAAAGATTTCAGAGATCAATAGAATGTTGGTTGTGGAACTTATATGATTTTTCATTTTGCAAATTAAAACGACTTGGAGGCTTGAATTTTGACAGTTATAATTGTGAAAATTCAAGCATGTAGGCTGTTTAAGATTTAAATTATTATTTTTATATAGTAAGTTTAAATGATCTGCAGGCTTGAATTTTCATAGTTATAATTGTGAAAATTCAAGCTTGTAGGTCTTTTAATAGAATGTTGGTAGTGGAACTTATATGAATTTTTTCATATTGCAAATTTAAAGGACCCATAGGCTTGAATTTTCGAAGTTACAATTGTAAAAATTCAAGTATGCAGGTCATTTAAAATTTAAATAAAATTTTGTTCATATTGCAAGTTTAAATGATTACAGGGTTGAATTTTCATAGTTATAGTTGTGAAAATTCAATTGTTTAATAGAATGTTGGTTGTGGAAATTATATTAATTTTTAAAATTTGTTCATATTGCAAATCTAAATGACTTGCAGGCTTGAATTTTCACAGTTATAATTGTGAAGCATGCGGGTCGTTTAAATGACTTGCAAGCTTGAATTTTTATAGTTTTGTAACTAATGAGGTCTACAACTATGGTTTAATTGACATTTTGTTCATATTACAAGTTTAAACAACTTGCAAGTTTGAATTATAATTGTGAGAATTTATCACTTTTAGACTTCAGCATAGAAAGGAATGAAAGGATATTAAACTATGTAAAGTAAATTCACAGCCTGTAGGTCGTTTGAATTTGCAAAGCCAAAAAAAATTATAATTTTTTTTATTTCAAGATTTTTTTTTATAAACGATGCCAAATGCATGCCATAAACTTAGAAGCAATTATTGATGAAAACGTGCAGATTGGCATCCCAAATCGTGCGTCTTAAATCAGCAGTTGCGTGCCCGCAATGCTTTGAAAAAATGAATTTTATAGCGATTTGGGTTAGTTTTCCTAAAAAATTTGCGAGTTTTTATAGGTTAACTCACCATTAATTATTGAAAAACTCGCTAGCTAGTTACTTGGCAACCATTCTGGCTCATGAGTTCTGCGAGCAACTAGTGAGTTTTGCAACTATACACATTTAGATGGACATTTAGCATTATATATCAAAACATAGTTGTAGCTAGTGGAAGACAGGCAAACCTTAGATCCCTTGTAGTATGCCATAAATAGAACATAGATTATTAATTTTTTTTATTGGAGTTTTATTATGTCTTCAATGCATCATTCTTTGAATGTTATTTATCTTTTCTAAATCTATCATGCATATAACACATCTAAATTCTAGCAATTTAGAGTGTTGTCCCCAGGACATTTCTAGGATCTGGATCATCATTATTTTCACATTTTTTATGTCCATTACAGGCTGCGTGCTGAAAAGTTTATGAACATTTCCTATCAGAAATTCTGCGAAAAGTCATGCACTTGGATCATTTTTAATAGAAATAATCTGGAGTGTAATTTTTTTCCTCAATGCCCTTGAATCCACTAAATACTTTTTCTGTATGGTGAAATTTATCAGAAAGTCCTAGCTCTTGCATGGGCTGATTTCTACATGACACCTTCACATTCAATTTCTTCAAACAAAACCTTAATTTCATTTTGCCAATTGGATGTACAAATTGCAAAGACAGAAAAATATTGAACTTTGGTGAATGGCAAAGGAGGAGATTTTATTACTAGAAATCTTTATGTCAAAATGTTACATTACCAAATTGCACAACTTGCAGAAATTGTCTCGCATACCTTGAATTAGTGCACTGCAATGCTTAGGTTTAGTGAGGACCTGTCACATCAGTGTCCTTTTGCCAATTTCCAACCTGTTTATTGATTTGTTGACCAAGGAGTTTTGGTTAAGAAACAATCATTGGTTCAGCCATTTGTAAGTCAAAAAGTTATTACCACACTACCCAAGCGACAATTTGAGGATTCAGAAGACAAAGAAGTTGGTAGCAGAAAATTTGTTTTATTCATATGCCAAGTACAAGTTCATTGACAACATAACTGACTACATGCAGTCTCTGTTGGGCTCATTAGTGCTAAGATTTCTGCACTGAATGGTCACATATTTATACCGATTGGTCAGAAAATACTATCAATCTTCAGCTGTATTTTGCATTTATACATTTTCAGTTCAATCCATGTTAATACCGTGCACAAGAAAAAATAAAAAAATCTTTTGTCCACAAGTGACTGAATACAGTTAATGGGACTCAATAGCATGCAGAGTTAGGAAAAGAAAGTGATAGGGTGAAATGAGCGCCAGGTTATGAAATGTTAACTAAATACAAAAAACCAAACTGCCATTTAAAGCATTGGTTGGAATGGAAATTAATTGTTTCCAGCCTAAAACTTGACCTAATTTAGTTTTTTATGATTATATCAACCAACAACTTCAAATTTTTTTTTTCTCTTGTGAAATTGCTATAAGAGGTATGTTGAGATTTCACATGTTCATGTGTATTTTTTTCTGTACTGTTGCATAACCTGTCTACCACTTTAGAATCCAGTACTCTTCTGAACAAGAGAGTCCATTTTTATGTTTCACTATATGATTTTTGACTTAGTTTCACATCATATCTTGTTTCACTTAATGTATGATAATGAGCTTGCACAATGTACACTACCTTTTGAAGGCTCTCAAAAGTGATAATTCACTTTTATGGTTCAGTTATATGCTTTGGATTCTCAATGCCCATTTATTTCCGTAATTGAGAGTCAAATATGATGTTAGTAACATCAAGTGCAAAAGGATTTAGCTGCATTGTTTGCTCGCTGGGATAACTTCAACGTACTACGAGAGTAAACGGATGAAACTTACAGAACATAGAGCATGTATAGAAATCATTCATAAACACATAGAGCACAAAATTAGATAATGCATTTATTCATCAATGAAGAGGGAGGGTGAGGGTGCCCCTAGTTGTACTGACGATGTAGGGGTCGTTGTCGTTGAGTGCTGCTCCTGGAGGCATTGAAGTTTTTGGTTGGCTGCCGGCTGCCTCTCACGTGCGATCTTCACCTTCTAGACTGCCTCAAATAATTTGGCCTTTTCCTTCTTGAGCTCTTGACCCTTGTCCTCAAATTCCATATCCTTCGCCTGTAGGTGACTGTCCTTCTCGACTAGGAGTTGTTGTACCTCGGTCAACTGCGTATCTCATTCTGCTAGTAGCTTCTCCTTCTCCCCCAACTGCTCATCTCTCTTTGCCAAGACTCGTTCCCTCTCAATCAATGACTCCTCGAGAGCTGCAACTCTTGTGTGCTTGACGACCAACTACCCTTGTGACTTCTGAATGTAGTCTGCCAACTCTTGCCTAGTAGTCTCAACTGTCTCTACTCTAGGCAACCTGCCTTTGCATTCTAGCTACATAAACGCCAAGATCCTCTCGGCCTCATGTACCACTGAGGGATCATGCCCCATGTCCGACTGTTGTCCAATTGCAGCAACTTCGTACATAACTCTTGCCATCTCTTTCAGTTCACACGGGTACCTGTTGTGACCATTTCACACATCGCCCCATTGCAAATGGGGACCCCCTGTTTTTGCTTTTTGCCTCGATGTTGTAACTGCTTATCATTTGTCTTTTTACAATGAGGTCATCATTTTGAGGGTTTCAAGTCAGTTTGCCGAGAGTCATCTGAGCCAAGTCAAGAATCCATGCTTGAATCAGCGCGTAAACGTCACCATCGTGCTTAGAAGGCCTGGGGGACAAAGATCGACTGCCGTTTCAGTCAAATCCGACACTTCCAAATTTTTAGGGTTTCTCACCCCGGCCCCCCTATTTTTTAGGACCTACTTTTTTGGCACTTTTGGGCAATTCTGGGATCCCTATTTTTTAGGGTCTATTTTTGGAAAGTTGCTATTTTTGGAAAATTTCTATTTTTAGAAAGGTCCCGAGTTCTGAAAACGCACTCAGAAGTTCGAAAAACTCAATAGAACTCTCAGAAAATCAAAAAGAAAATTTTGAAATTTTTTGAAAAATCTGGAAAAAACAAGTAAAAAGCATGAAAATCAGACCAAAAAACGTTTAAATTCTGGAAAAATCAATCAAAACCAGTTCAAAATTAACCAGATCTGAGGTTGAAATCATGAGAATCAGCTCTTAAATGGTGAAGTTTGTGAAAATCTGTCCAAGTCTGAAAGTTCGCCATGAAAATCAGCTCTTAAATGATGAAGGAAGGTGTAAGAAATGTCAGGAAGTTTATGGAATTCACCCAGCAACAAGGAAGAACATCCTTGGACCTTCCAAAGTCCGCCCAGCACTTAGGAAGCATGTCCATGCATCTCGAAGGAACATCCTTGGATCTTCCAAAGTCCGCCCAGCATATAGCATGCACATCCTTGCATCCTTCAAAGTCCGCCATCCTTGTCCAAGATCTCCAAAATCCGCCCTAGAAAAGAGGGACATCCAAAATGCTTGTCTAAGATGCTCATAAAGTCCGCCATACACTTGGAAGAGGTTGGCAAGGTATCAAAGAAGTCCGCCATACTTATCCAAGGTGCTAAGGAAGTCCGCCTAAGCACATGAAGGGATAAAATGATGATTTTGCTAAGTGTTGATGCCTAGTCCAAGGAAAAGTTCGAATATTTGCCTAAGTATAGAGGCTAAATGATGAAAAGTTGAGATTTTTGGCTAAGTATCCTGACACTTTCAAGAGGATAAGTGCCAAGTTTGAAAGGACAAATGCTAAAGAGGATTGGGATGTGGCAAGAAATAAAACGAAGTGTGCCTAGCACAAAAGTGGAAGAGAAGCTAAATTTTGCCCAAGTCTGGAGAAAATACTAAGAAATTGACAACTTTTGACGAAGAAAAATGCACAAGGCAAGGAGAAAGGTAAGATTGCCTTTGCCCAGAAGGAAAGGGGAATTTGTCAACCGTCCAAGAAATTCGCCCAACGAAGACATCCGGACGAGGATTTTGCCTATAAAAATTCGACTGAGCAAGAGAAAATTTGACTTTGGCAGAAGAAAATAGGCTCAGTGCAAGAGAAAAGTTGGCTATGGCAAAGAAAAACAGGGATCTGGCATAGAATTTGTTGACGGAATGGCTTGAATTTTGGTTTGGCTAGACGAAATTGAGGATAAAATTGGAAAATACACTCTTAGCCAAGAAAAACGAAGAGGAAATCGAAATAGCCATGGGTCGAAGACGAACGGGTTGGAATAAATTAAAATATTTTAATATTTTAATAAATTTTTTTCAATGCCTTGGACAAAATCAAATTTGCCAGACAATGTTTTGGAGGAAAATAATTTGTGCCGGCCAGAGATAAAATCCGAAGGGAAAAATTAAATTCACATTGGCTTCAGGAGAGAGAGTGGTAAAAATTCAGGAGAGAGAAAATCTGAATTTGTTTATTTTATTTCTTGCAGGTGGATGACGACGCGAGGCGAGTCTTCAAAGAAGAAGCAAAGGCATGGAATGGAGGCAAGTCTACTTCAAGCCAGATAGAGTGAAGGAAAAAGATGGCACAAGCACGAGAAAGTCTGACTTTGCCCAAGCTCAGCATGTCCAAACCTTTTCCGACTTTGCTTGGAGAAGGTATGTCCAGACATCCATAAGATCCGCCAAGTACAATGGCAAACATGATGCAAAGTCCGACCTAGACCAAGAACAGAAATGTCAAAGTGTTGAGAAGGTTCGCCAAGCATAAAGAAAAGATGGCAAAACCACTAGCAAATCCGACTTTGCTCAACTGAGACATGGCACAAGCATGATAAAGTTCGACTTCTCCCTAGAAATGTTTGTCCAAAGTGGCTTGAAGTCTGACTTAGGCCGAGAGAGAAAACGTCCAAGCTCATGTGAAGTCCGCCCAAGGAGAGGATGAGAAAATTGGCTACAAGAATTCACTAAGTGTTGGACGGAAAACAAGAAGGGTGAAGAGGAAAATAAAGAGGAAGTGAATAAAATTCTTGTCCAGGGATGGAATTTGTCCTACATAGCACAAGCTAGATTCAGAATTGAAGGCAAATCCACAGGCAAAGTTCGTTCGAGCATGGTGTTGAATGATCCAGATGATGTTACAAAATGAACCTGAATAGCCAAAATTTGGCTAAGTCTAGGAAATACTTCACAGAGGAAATTCCAATTTCCTCCATTATGGCAAAAGCACAAAGGCATTCTTCTCCAAATTCTAGACACTTGAAAGGAATCCAAGATCAAAGTTAGGAAGGAACAAGCACAACGGACAGAGTTATCGGCAGGGGAAATATTCTAAGGCAAGCACGTGAAGAAAAACGAAGCGACCAGGGAAGGCATCCAACACGCTGAGGTGGCGCCTCTTCATCTTCCAACCAATCAAATTGTTCCAAATCAACATACAACAACTTTCTATTTTATTGTTGGTTTATATTTAGCAAAAGGACAAGTGTCCTCGAATGAAATTTTCTCATTGGTCGAAAGTGACAAACCCTAATTAGGGTTTTATTTTGTAATCTCGGTCGTTGATTTGAAATCAATCTTGGCCATTGAATTCTAATTGGGGAGCCTATAAATTGAGCTCGCCCCCTCATTTGTAATGTGTGGAGACAGATTATGTATATTGTCGCATTGAGATTATTTTGAATGATAAAAGCTCTTGAGCATGATTTGCCTTGAATAACTTCTTATTGTTGAATAGTAAGCGAGGTTACATATTATCTTCCACCATAGATTAGAGTTAAAGTTAGATTAAGTAGAATTTGCTTTGAAAAGTTGTTAATTGAATGAGAGATTGATCACATTGACTCAATGGTGAAGTGTAGCTCATACTTTTTTCGAATGGATGCTTTGCATTCGATTTGTAAAGTTAGCCTGAGCTCTTAATCGTGGAAGCTTAACTTCAGCCTCATTCGAGGTTTGAAAATCATTCTCACAAACCCTTGAAGATTGCACCCATTTTGCGTATGTTGTCCAACAGGAGGCGAAACAAAGTGTGGTTTATTTCTCTTCACCGAGTCCTTACTGTCTCTTGAGTTCCTAGGCTTAGACTAGATTCTCTGAACCCTATTCTTTTTGCCATTTTTTTTGAGATCCACAATTGAAAGTCCTAATTGAGAGCCCTTAACGACAAATTCCCTAAATCCTAAACTTGTGAAGATTGTTCTCACGTAAGTCCCCTTGTTCATTACCAGCAAATCACAACGGCCATTGAGCTTATCCACACGTCGAGACCCGACTAAAGAAACCTTGGAATCGCCATATGATCTTCTCGCAATCTTAGCATACGCGGTGGTTTTTCAAGAGAGGATAAAGTGTCTTTGGACATTTTTATTCTGATGTTTGGTGAATGATAAAACATACATCAACAGTACCCTTGGACTATACTGCAAGAGTCATCAACATCTGGCTCACTGATCTCAATGTATACTCTGTTGGATTCATCACTGGACTCCTCGCTCGACTCTTTTTGATGTGATGGCCGTGAGGTTGGCTGCACTATGATTTGACGATTCAAATAAGTCTAATGGGGGTCTGGGGGTAGCACCCCTCGTGAGGTTCGGTGGCAGCGCCCTTGGTGCGCTCCTTGTTGTGGTACAGGGTGGGGTTGAGGGGTGGAGCCCCTGTCGCTAAGCCCAATTTAAAGCTTCCGAGACTACACCGAACTGCATCGCACACCTCATTTTCATGATTTTTTAAGAGGTTCCAAATATTGCTAACTAAGCTTCTTTGCATTGGTTCCCATATGCTCTTTTGTGCTTGGTGTCATACAGGTTTCCCTTTTTGTTATGTGATGTTATTTTCTGCTTCTCACTGCTTGTATGACTTTGTTACTCTTTGTGCGACTCAATTCTTTTTGCAATGCGAGATTAGACCCACATGTCGTACTGTATCTTTGTCAACCTGTACATTGTTTTCCTCTGTCGTATGTCCTTGGTTCCTTATCTGAACTATCCAATGCACCCTTGGCCATATGATAATTGTGTCCTTTGTTGCACTTCGCATGGTATTTCTTTCCAATTCTTTGTCATATGTATCGACTCCCTCTCCTATTCGTGCACCATGTGGCTCAACATTCCTATTTTGTCGAACGATATGTATTTGCCATATGACTATTTTGCGACCTCGCATGGTGATCCGTACACCGTTACTATTCCTTGCTTTACCATACCTTGGTCGTGCGATCTTCAATCTCCTACATTTTGCACAACATACATTGATACCTTTTGTTTGTTGGGACGTACACCATTGTACTATTTGGTCATCATACTCTTGTATGGTATTGTTCTCCCTCTTTTGTGCGTATAGCTCCTCTCGCACAGCCTCCCTGTTTCGTATGGTACTCTTTGGTGGTCTATTGTCTGTATGTCGTACGACTATATTCTGTACCGGTCTACCGTCTGTACATTGCACGACTATATTCCGTATGGTTTCCTTTTGCTTTGTTCAAGCTTTTCTTAGGTTTTTTCGTACATTGCTTTCTTCTGCAGACTGGATGCCTCCGTCGAGCTTGCTTAGACCCTGCCTATTATGCCTTCCGTACTAAGTCCTGTACGGTTCTTATAGCCTCCTATGTCATATGCTCCCGTAGTGAATCCTGTACGGTTTCTGTAGGTTTCTATCCTGTACGCCTATCAGCTTCTTCAATCGTATGATGATCACTTTGTTTCCCTTACGACACTCGCTTTCCTTCATTCTCTGAGTTTTTTCTCTCCTTTTTTGTGCTTTTCCATATGATATGCTCTTTTGTCGAGTCTTATACTCATCACTTGGCCATATGACCTCTTTTTCCATCCTGAATGTATTTTTTTATTTAATAATCTTTTTCATTTTAATATTTTTTCTTTTTTCTCCTTTCTTTTTTGGATTTTTTTGTACTTTTATATTTTATATTTTTTTCACTTTTAATTTTCTCTTGCTTTCCATTCTTTTTTAATACATTTTCTCATTTTTTGCATTTTTTCCGTTTTTTGAGATTTTTAACTCTTCCACTTTATTTTTTTCACTTTTTCCAATTCTCAACTCCTTTATAATTTTTTCAATTGTTTCCTTTTTTAACTCCATTGTTTTCTTAGCTCTTTTTTCACGTTCAAACTTGTGAATATCATCAAGTTTTGCTACTCCCTCATTGTACTCTTTGTAGTTGGCCGAAAGTGTCTGAGTGGACGTGCGCTTCTCGTCTTCTTCCTGGATTTCTACAGTCGGAAATATCTAGCTGGATGTGCTCTTCTCTTCTTCCTAGATTTCTCCAACCAGAAGTGTCTGGTTGGATGTTCCCTTCTCTTCTTCCTAGATTTCTTCGACCAGAAGTGTCTGGTTGGATGTGCCCTTCTCTTCTTCTTGGATTTCTTCAACCAAAAGTGTTTGGCTGGACATGCCCTTCTCCTCTTCTTCCCCTCTTTCTCCTATCTGTAGCATGTTACACTCTTGATGGAACACCTTGTAGTCTTCCATCCGCCAATGATATAGACCATAGTTGGAAAACTCGACTCAGCCATGGATTCGGTGAGCCTAAAAATATGACTCGGACTCGGGACTCGGGAAAAGACTCGGCAAGGACTCGGCAAAAAAAAAAACCGTAGTTTTACAAAAAAACAAGAACAAATTAATGCATTTAGAGAACATAAGAGCCTAATTTGATTATCAAACACTTATAATTCAAAGATTACACATGTCATATGATCATCAAACACTCAATAATTGAAATTTCATCATTCATATTCATCAAATACTCATAGTTTCAATGTAGAACAGCATCATAAATTTATAAATGTTTACATATAATCATGTCAAAAAGAGGAAAACATTAACAACCACATATAATCTACATCTTCCTTTTTCCCCTCCCAATGGTACTCAATTTTGGAGGCCTAGAACTAGAAGGTGCCCGTGCTATAGTATCCAAACGAGGACTAGGAGATCGAGAAGGGGAAACATGATATTCGAATGTGTCTTCATCGTCCTCCATGGCATCCAATCTTGTTGCTTCTTCTGCTGCTGCTCTCTCTAATTCAGCAAGATCCTCATCAGTAAGGAAGACATCAGCCTCATCATTTTGTTCATCAATAGTCCATTCACCATATGGATCAATGTCATCCAAGTCGATGGACTCATGTGAAACACCCTCCACCTTTCTAGTTCGAAGGCGAAGGTTGTATCGAACAAAAACTAAATCATTTAGGCGCTGCTGAGTCAACCTATTCCTCTTCTTTGTGTGAATGTTCTCAAACAAACTCCAATTCCGTTCACACCCAGAAGCACTGCATGGCTGTGACAAGACACGTATGGCTAGCTTTTGAAGATTTGGTGTGCTAGCACCATAGTTCTCCCACCATAGATCTACAAAAACATGTTTAAAAAAT
Organism: Sequoia sempervirens; assembly: GCA_007258455.2. Taxonomy (NCBI): domain Eukaryota; kingdom Viridiplantae; phylum Streptophyta; class Pinopsida; order Cupressales; family Cupressaceae; genus Sequoia; species Sequoia sempervirens. Next base: position 67,886 of record VDFB02325383.1, read on the forward strand.
ATAAGTATTAAGAAATAAGAATAAAGTAAAGTTTAAAACTTTAAACAATCTATATGTAAGAATCAAGTTTCTAATTTCATTTTTTACCTGGTTGTTGTTTTCCTCTCCTTTCAATTGCTTGTTGGGAGGAAAAGAGTCTCCCCTCTGCACCTTTGTAGACCTTGAATAGATAAAAGAAAAAGTAAATCAAATATAGAAAATTCATAGATAGTCAAGGCTCAACATTGCAAATTCATAAATAAGATGTAACAAATCTCACCTCCAACTCATCAAGCACTTTATCTCTCAGCTCAGGATCAGGCACCATCCTATCAATGCATATGACAAGACCTTCCATGACCTCCTCATCCGCCTTAAATGTGTCCGAGAAGTAGAACTTCGGATTCAAGAAGTAGGCAAAGGCATGGATCGGCTGGTGGAGTTGGTGTGTCCATCTCCGATCAATGATGCGCCATATGATTTCATATTTCTTTTTGTTTCCGCCATAGTAACGTGATATGGCCTCTTTGGCCCTATCCATGGCCTCATAGATGAACCCCATTGGCATGCCATCTCCATCCACCATACGAAGAACCCTCACCAAAGGTTCTGTCACCTAAAAAAATGAAAACAAATGTTAAATCATAACAAAATTAACCCCTCAAAAAAAAACAGCAAATAGATTATCATGTATAATTTATTTTTGTGTGATTGCTACTTACCCCCATCAACTCCTCTCCATTTTTGATGAATGTCTCATCAAAAACTATGGCAACAATCCTCTCCCCTTCAGGTCTATTGGAAAATGAGGACTCCTTCCAAGCATCAGACACGAACATTTGTTTGAGATGATTAATGGCACCAAGAATGCTTTGCAATGTGAGGAAGTGGCTAGCAAATCGTGTCACTCCAGGTCGCACAAGGTCCTTGCCATTTGTAAATTTCCTCATCAAAGAAAGCACCCAAGTATGGTTGTAGATAAATTTTGTAACACTTTTTGCATCTTCAACCACACTTTTGACCCATGAAATCTTCCCAATGTCCTCTAGCAATAGATCTAAACAATGTGCAGCACATGGAGACCATGCAATTGTGGGATACCTCTCCATAAGTAGTCTACCTGCAGCTACATATGCAGCTGCGTTGTCCGTGATGATTTGGACAACATTATCAACTCCAACCTCCTGGACCACCCCATCTAATAGATTGCATAAAGTCTCAGCATTTTTAACTTCATGGGAGGCATCTATTGATTTTAGAAACACCAATCCACCATTAGAGGCCACTAAAAAGTTAAGGAGAGTTCTATTTCGTCCATCTGTCCACCCATCAGATAAAATGCTGCAACCTTTTCTTCGCCAAAATTTTTTTTGCTCATCAACCACAAACTGTGTATTCTTTACGGCTTCCTCTAGCAATGGCCCACTCAAATCTTTAGATGATGGAGTCTTAAACCCCTTTCCTGCAACTGTAAGGGCATTCACCAAACCTTCCCAATATGGGCTGTTTGCAACATTGAAAGGTAGATTATTGTAATACCAAAAGTTTGCAGCAGCCATCCTAGCTTCTTGATGCTTTTCTTTATTCCAACCTGTACCTTCAAGTGAAGGTTGTGCTCCTGGAACATTACGTGGAACAAAATAATTTGGTCCTGATGAAGGACCCTGACTAGCAGTAGAAAAAGAACCATCAGGACTCTCCCCAAAAGATGAATGTGGAGCACGGAAGCTTGGACTTGCAACACCATGGGGCTTAGAGGGTGCAGATTGGGATTGAGATCCACTCATCGCTGATGTTAGGGCATCTTTTGTTTTTTGTCTTTCCTCTTTCTTAAGCTCATATTCAGCAAGAAGGGCCTTCATCTCTCTAATGATCTCAGGAGTGGTATTCTTGCATCCCTCCACATTTTGACCAGGGATTCTAGCAAGGTGGTATTTTAATCTGTTTATTCCTCCTGTCATCCATTTGTTGCATTCATGACATGTCAATTCACCTTTTTTATTTCCTGGAATTGCATACTTCCATGCAGGGTCTTTTTTTACTCCCTTTGGATTTGAAGACGACATTGCTGTTTCAAGTTCAAAATGAAAAGAAAAATCAGCTAGGGTTTGCAAAAAAACAGCAAATAAATGTGATTCAAAATTTCAAAGTTTCAAACATTTGCAAAAGAAAAAAGATGCAAAACCAAGCTAGAAAGTAGAAACAATAAGAATTAGGCTATTAAGGAAAAGAGAAAAAAATTTGGCAGCATTTCCCCTTATTTTTCTTGATTTTTTAAATTTTGAATGCAAAAAAATTGAAGAAAACAAACAAAAAGCAGTGTTAGATCACTTACCTTGCTCGATTTTGGCCTTTTTGGTTCGTTCTCCCTTCTTCTATCAATCCCACAGCAACTTGCAGACCTGGTTTTCAAGAGTGACAGTCAAAAAATGAAAGAAAAAAGCAAAAAAATCATGGGTTTTAACCCGTTTTTGAGACTCAGCCGCCAGAGAGTCACAGGTGGGACTCCCCGTCCGACCGGGACCGGCTCTGAGCGGAGTCGACTTCGCTTCGACTCAGTCCGGTGGACTTCGACGAGTAGGGACTTCATGAGTCCGTCGAGAGTCCATAAACTATGATATAGACCATTCAATGAGCTTGTCTAGGCCTCCAAGCAACTCTTGAGTTCAAGTACACCCTCAATGTTTGGCTCCATCGCCTTCCTTCCTTCGTCCATATTTGACTGTCCCTTGTCGGATTTTGATCCGGAGGATGCCAATTCTTCACTGACGGCTTGGTTCTTCAAGTCGATGACGTACTTCCCCTTGTTGCTCTCGACCGAGAGTGTATTCCACTTTTAGTTATGATTTTCCTTGGTAGCAATGAGCCATCCTCTCTCAAGCAATGTGTCGTACGCCTTCTTTTGTAGTGGGATGACAACGAATTCCAACAAGAACTGCTGTGTGCCGATTAGTACTTTTTGTGCCATCAATGTACTGAGAGGTTTGATACAATGTTGGTTGGCGCCCACCAATTGGAATTTTGGTGACTAGAGTGTAGGTTTCTCGAGACTTTTCCATGTGTCTTTAGGTAGTACGTTGACTCCTAATCCTCCATCGACGATCGTGGTTGTCAAATTATTTCCTTTGATCTCCATTTGGACGATTGTGGGCCGTTATCTGTCAGCAACATTGGGTCGATGACTTGTTCACCCTCGAGTGGAGGATCTGCTACCACTTCTTTCCTTTGGCCTTCTTGCCATTGACGTTCATCACCAACTATGTTTGTGATCGCCATTCCAAGTTGTGGCATCTTCTGGATAAGCTCGGTCACTGTGATGGGTACAATGGTTTGCAGTACCTACCGTATGATGTTCTTTTCTCCCATCGACCACCATGATGTACTTGGAGTTTCTAGAGAGGTTCTTTGTTCCTTAGCCATCACTTACTCCAACTCTGCTTTTGCTTCTTTCATTCGTTGCTTTTCTGTACGTGGGTTAGGTTAGGTGGCTTTCTTTGTTTGTGCTCTCTTAATCGCCAAGACCTCGTCGGCTTCGTCTAGTATATTTATGCCTTTCTATTTTAGGTAGTCAGTGTCTTCATGATCGCCCGGTCCACACCACTTACAAAGTCTTCCTCCTGTACCTTGATTGTTTTCGTGTTCCTTGGCAAAGTGACCCGTTCATTGCACTTCCGACATTGTACCATAGGTCGACCTTTGTTGTCATATTATATTTTGCTTCTCAAACTTCTATTGTTTTGGTAACCTCTAGGGGATGCATTGCTATTGTGTTGGGGCTTCGATGGTGTGGTTGAAGGGGTTGTCTATTCCCCTGTGAATAACACTTGCATACTTCTTGTTTTTAGGTTGTATGGGCATTCCTTGATGGAATGTCCCATTACTTGGCAAATATCGCAAAATAGCTTCTTTGGGCAATTAGCCTTCGTGTGACCTTCCCCCTTGCAATCTGTGCACCATAGTTCTCTAGTGGCTTTTGTACTCTTCTCCTCAGCCTTTAGTTCCTTCATCATTGTTAGCATGTCTCTCCTTAGTGCTTGTACGGTCTTTGACTCACCCTCGCTGCTATCGTTCGTATGCTCCTCATCGTTCGTCTTCTTCTTCCCTTGGGAGGATCTTTTGTTTTCACTTTCTATATCCATCACCCGATTGTATGCTTTGGCGTAGGATGATGGAGGTACAACCTTCATCTTCTTCCTCAATGATAGGAGCAACCCTTCAATGAACCTTCGTTTCTTCAGATCATCGGTCGGCTGAGTCTCCAATTTCACCAGTAACTCCTTCAGCCTACGATTATAGGCTCGTACGTTCTCATGCTTTCCTTGCTTCATGTTATATATTTCTGCCACAATTTCATTGTTGTCCTTGAGAAGTTTAAATTCATCTTCAAATGCTCTCTTGAGTAATCGCAATGAGACTTTCTGTGCTGCTTCAAGTTCCGTGTACCAATCTATGGCTATGCCTCCCAGCGTCACTAGGAACGCTCATAGCCAGTAATCCACATGGTCCTGCCCATTTGCTATCCATATTGTCTCGCATGTTTTGCAATGACATATAGGATCCTTTGACCCATTGCCCGTGAACTTTGGCAACTTCTGCCTCTTGGCTGGCGGAGTCACCATGTTTCTTCCCCAATGCCTTCCTTGTGTGTTGGACCTGATTGGACTGTTTCTTCCCTGACATTTTGGTGCCTCTCTTGCACTCTTGACCACATATGGGTTAGAAACACGTCCCCTCTTGGTGTCCTCTGCACCTCGAGTCTCCTGGGGTTCATTCTGGTACTCCCTCTGTCTAGGGGTCTTTGGCTCGGATCCTCCAATTCTCGGTTCCTCGTCGTTCGAAATGGACAACTCTCGAATGCAACTTATACTATTTTCAAGATCTTTTGGAAGTTCATTTTCATCATTTTTAAATTTTTCTTTATCTGTTATAGACAGTGTCTTGAAGGTTCCTTCGTCGGTTTCCTTGACAAGGTTATGGTGCAATTTAGCAATGGATTGGTTTATTTCATTAATGTCTTCATTTGTTTCTTCAACAATTTGTTTTAGTCTTCTCCATCGGGTTTCTTGTTCCTTTGATTTGAGTGATCGTCATACCCTTTCATTCGGTGTTTCTTGCTCGCTTGGTACTCGACTTTGTCCTTGTTGGGTTGTACAAGCATTAGTTGTTGGTCGTATGATCATTGATTGTCGGGAGTATGCCTTCGACTAGTGTCACGTTCCTCCTCCCACTTGCTCCTTTCCTTGTCCCGTTGTAATATTTGCTGTCTTCGGCGTTCCTGGTTACTCTTTGCCCAAAGATCTTGCAGTATGATGTAATGACGTGCCAACAACCTTGGCAATCGGTTAAGGAGATGGTCAATCTTTGGGTTGATGTGCAGTCTGTCCCAGATGACTGATTGAAGGATCTCTTGCCTGAGAGCCTCCCTTCGTACATGATCCCTCAATGAGATATCCCACAGGTTGACAAGGTCTTGTGTCAATTCGTCTTCTCTTTCCTCGTTTTCTTGTATCGGTTCTTCAGTCAGCTGACCCATCACGACACCATTCTATCATCGGGTGGTTTTCCCAAGTTCACTTAGGCAACGACGTCAAATGTTTACTCGCTGGGATAACTTGAACGTACTACAAGAGTAAATGGATGAAACTCACAGAACATAGAGCATGTATAGAAATAATTCATAAACACATAGTGCACATAATCATATAATGCATTTGTTCATCAATGAGCCGCAAATACAATAGCATAATGTCATCATCAGAATAGCATTGTTATCATCGTGTCCCGACTACAATAAACCCAAGTACATATAGTTGCTGGTGGTTGTTGAGAAACCAACCGTCGCGATGCTTCATTATAACTAATCCAACTAGTTAGGGACTTAGTTTCCCGAAACAACATTTAACATAAAGTGTATGAAATATTTGCTATCTAACTATATTTTAATTTAATTATAACCAACTACGACTGACTATGACTGACTATGGCCGACTACATGCATCTTGTTTTGGGAGCCATATATTTGTCTTTTGCGAAGATGAATCTCAACTGGTTTATTTACTTAATAAAAAATTCAGTGCTTAGTTCTTTCATCTAGGATATTTCAGTATGATTTAGTCTTTATATTTTATCTTACCTACAAGATCTTGCAAATTATCCATATATATCACCAATCTTTCACCTTGGCAAGTAAGTTCATTTGGTGAGAGAATAAAGTAGTATCGTTTTTCATGTTATTCTCTGGATCTTGTTTCTGTGTATTAGAATGTGAGATAAAAGTATTTTCAAGTCTTAATTATTTTCTGTAAACTTTTGGTGGATGAACTGCAGGCATTTCCACAATGCACCATTTCAAAAGTCTGACTTAAATGCTATATGCATTTTGCAACCACTTTCTTTTGACATAGAGATACAAGAAACAGAAATTGTAGCAGCTCAGGTGAGTACTCTTTTTTATGTTTGATAGTATTTATCTTTTGTTATTTGCACAAATTGACTAATGAAATAATTTCTTCAACATCCTCCTTTTTTGGTGAAATGTTTTGTTCAGTGGATGCCATTCGAGGAATTTGTAACTCAACAAAAGTATCAGGATAGTGAACTGTACAAAAAGATTTTTGATGTGTGCATTGCAAGCTTCGAGAAACGGTATAAGGGATTTTCTCAAATTCAAATAGCATCTGATTCTGCTGAGCCCCAACCTGTACTCTATTATAATGTTCAAGATATGAACTATTTTGATCCATTAAATGGCGTAATGTCTGAAAGCAAAGCAAACTGATAGAAAGAGGTAAGAATCGCCATTGCAGTAAATTCTTCATGCAACATGTTTGATAGTTGGTGCTGTTATAGAAATGAAACTTTTGTGTGATATATATAGTTCTATGCTCTTATATTCATTCTTCAACCTATCAAATAGTAGTGAAGGCTGATTCATTCCTGCAGTATTCAACCCAATCCCCACATTTGTCTATTTAATCTTTAGAATGCATTGGCTCTGTTGGTTAAATCTGAAGAACAAGATTGAGAGAAAATGGTGTGATTACTCAGATTGAGAGCACCACATTATATTATTGATCATATGCTAAAAATAGAATCTAGTTACATACTAAAACATAGATAGTAGTTTAGAAAAGATGGAAGTTATATCAAACTAACTAACTACAACTACTTATCATAGACAAATGTACACGTACACTTTATTCTAATATTAAACTAATATTCAACTTTGACCATTTAAAGACTAAACTAGAATGATCTAGAGGTTTAGTCATTAAATTGTAATATGGCTCTGGAGATTTGTAGAAACAAGAAGAATTATCTGCACAAGCAACCTTCATGGCAGTAGGCATATGATAAAGATATGTAAAAGGAACATAATGAAGATGCTTTGTTGCTGAATTATCAATTGGTTTGCCTGTCTTCTTAGGTGACGCGTTTGATTTGGTGAAATCACGAGGCTTGTCTTCATAGTATCACTGAGGCCTCCAAGGCACAATAGGCGAATGCAACAGAGAAATTTTCAATTGGAGATGAACTCAATATGGGTTGAATCTCGGCCAGAATGGAGACACCTTCAGTTCTATGTTGATGATACACAAGTGGAGAATAACCAGCCAAAGCTAACACATTAGAACACCCCATGAACTGGGAGGTACATTTGCCAATGATGGCACAATACTATTTTTGATCTTGACCTCCTTGGATTTATGATTGGACAATAGCATCTTTGGTGTAGCATTTAAAACAAGATCAACAATTTTGTGCAAGCATTTGTACACACCACTTAGCCTAGTGCCTCGAGCAATTAATTTATCATAGTGTACATCACAAACAAGAGACACTTTCTCATGAAATTGAACTAGAATGCTAGTTTTTTTAAATAATCTGTCTAATAGAGAGTAAATTTTTGTTCAAACCTGGAACATACCCTACATTTTGCACTAAAAGTTTGATGCCAACATTGAGTGCAATTCTGACATCACCTGTCCATCCAACTATATAGGACTTGCTGTCACCAAGTAAAACACAATCCCTATGGCTATCATTTAGTTAAAACCTGATATACCAATCTTTACTACACATGAAGTGTCTAACTGCACTTGAATCAGAGAACCAACAACTGCCTTTAACACTATCTAAAAAGGCCATCGATGCATTCCCTAAATAGAATTTTGTCTATCATGTCTCATTTTTCTAATAAAATAATGGGGGGACCCAAAGCCTATTGCCTTATTTCCCATAGGCTAAGGGATAAAGTTAGGGAAATAATTTAGTATTAATATTTTAAGTTAGTCCAGTAACTTTATTTTAAAACATTATAAAAGGACTATTTAAAAATATTATAAAGTGGGCCACCTAAATGGGACATTATAAGGCCTTATGTAATATTTCAGAGGGAAAAAAAATGCAAACTAAAGGCACCAAAAAGGAGCTTCTAAAAGGAAGATAATTGCTCAAAGGAAATCATCCATTTTTATTGAAATCAAACCCTTTTTCAAAGTTTGAGCACTTGTGTTCATTTTCTCATTTGAGGATGAAGACCCTTGGAGTGTAGGAATTTGGAGGACAAAAATCCACTTGGTTTCTAGTTGGGATTGGAGGATGAAAAATCTCGTCCTTTTGTAGTGATTTCACTTAGGAATCACATTAGAAAGCTAACAATTACCTAGGATTTTGTGTAGCATCAAGTCTTCCACACATGAAGGACATAAAAAAATAGGGGATGGAGAATGAAATACTGAATTAGAGCAATAAAGTATAAAACTACAAATGACCTCCTTTTATTCCATTTTGTGAAGACAAGATGCACCTTGTTATGGTATGTTGAATATTAGAGTGATAAACAACTTCTACTTAAAATTTATGGAAAGTTATACAAAGTACACAAAACTAGCTTTCCAACACCTGTAAGACTGCAAAAATCTTTTATTGTGATGAAAAGATACTTGTTATAAAAATTAGCTTCTTTAGGGCAATGAAAAGGATCAATAGGCGGTCCTTGGGTGGCTAGAGAGGGGCACCACTTGTCTATCTATAGGCCTGGTGGTAGAATAGGGTGGTTTGTCTATAGGTGATGAAGTAGGTTCAACATGCTATGATACCACTAATGTAGAGAGGTTTCAACACAAATCCCTCTCCCACAAACTCACAAATTCAAACAATAGATATTGAAAGCAAAATCAACAACTATATTGCAATATTATATTCCAAACTTCTTCAAATTACTACAATCTTCAATGAATCTGATTTTATATCAGATTATACAACCCCAAGGACTGATGAAAAGAAAATAAAATGGTTTCCAATCTGATTTATAATAGAAAATATTAAAACAACTACAAATAACTCTTTCTCCTTCAAATGCAAATCAAATCTGCACTCTCCCACTTGCAATCTTTAGCATGCAACTATTCCAACCTTCAATAATTGAATCTTATCTTCATTTGCTGTCACCAAGACCTTCAAAACCTGCAATATTCCTGCAATAACAATTTCCAAAACCCTCCCACCAAAAGAACTATGGCTGCAACAACCACCTTCAAATTCCAGCCAAGAATGGCTACGAAAACATAACTCAAATTGCTTGTAATCTTCAAAAACAAGCTCCTAAAACTTCTCCAGCAAAAAGTCACGACCAAGTTGGGAAGAAACCTCCAAAAATCCATCCCAAAAACCTTCCATAATATTAAAAATGTTTTCATAAACCCACTCCCACCAAAATTGCCACAATTGGAGTCCATTCCTAGATTTTAGGGCAGTTTCTAATATAACTCCTACCAACTAACCTTGGCTGCCCACTTTTTTTATGCATGATTTTAGAAAGTTCTAAATGCATTTTCAAACTCATATTCCCTCTAAGACCCACACCCAAAAATATTTATTTCCAATTTTAAATATTAAATAATTTCCAAAATTTGCCCCCTAATTTATCTCCACACCAATATCTTGCCACAAAATGACAAAGGCATTTATTTAATAAATATTTTACTCTAACCTTGCAAATTACTCTAACAAATAAATCACCTACCAACCTTAAGAAAAAAATTAAAATATAAGTTTTGGTTGATGCAAGATTGCTGGTCAACCACAGATGCTCTTGCATCAATAGGTCAAGTACGGTGATGGTGGCTGTTGTGCTTGTTGGGGATACACCTTGCGAGTTGGTAAGGACCCTTAGTTTTTGCTCGTGGTGACTCAGAGCCTAACAAAAAACATTGGGTAGTTATATAAAAAACAATTTTTAAATTAAAAAACATGAACCAATATGTACCCTTCCATTGAAAAGGTGATGTAGAAATCAGAGAGAATGAAAAAATGTTCCAACATATCTGACAATGATTGTTGAGTATATGTTTGTATGATATTTATGGTATGAAATGTACCAATCTGTACCAGTCGAAATTTTCAATAATGAAAATTTTGCAAACCCCTCAAAAAGGCCAAAAATGAAACATGTCCAAACTGATTTGAGTTTTATATTGATTTATTGGTTTTGGGCCTTCTAGACTCAATATTGAGGTCCATTTTTCTCTAGGAGACTCCCAATGAAATATCCTCTTTAGGTCTTGCCTAAAAGAGGGAAGAAGCCTTTAGATTTAAGATCTGATACTATCTTAGAAAAGCCAACAATTACCCAATATTTTTTGCAGCTCCAAGTCTTCTACACATGAAAGAAATCAGAAAATAGGAGATGGAGAATGCAATCTTGAGTTAGAGCAATGAAGTACAAAAGTACAAATGACCTTATATTCCATCTTGTGACAAGTGCACCTTGCTTTTAAAGACAAGGTTAGATAGGAGCATGCAACATGATTATGACACGTGTTTTAGTCCTATGCAGTGAGACAAAACAGGTAAAGAGGACCTAAGACATAATAAGATATCCTAAGTAAAATTAACCTATGATGTGTGAATAGGTCCTAATTAAGAGCTGCTTAGGTCTAGAACCCTTTTTACACTAACATGTTGGTGTTGAAAGATTGAAGCTTATTCTAGTTTCAGGTTTTTTTTTTTTTGAATATTTCTAGTTGGATTGAAAATTGTAGAAATGTTTCAGACTTATGGTGGCTTTTCAGAGTATCATACTCTATTTTTTGCTATGCAACAAATCTAATCGCTGCTAATTTGGCTATACCAATTGTGAGGGCACATACATTCTATTGGGTTGTTGTACCATCTTACATCTTATTGTACCTATCTACATTCAATTTGTAACATTTAGTATTGTTAAGACTGTATGATTGTAGAAGTTTGGGTTTGTTGTGTCGTACCACATGATATTCAGTGCTATACAAATGTAATGTCCCCATTTTGGCCATACACTCTTCTTTTGGATTTAGCCTATTTCCAGAAATCCGTAGGTTAAGCTGAAGTAGAAAACTAGGGTTTCCTCTTTCAAATACTGCTCAGTTGGCGTTCAGAAGATGTTGTGCAGACTTACTATTTATAGCAGTTTGCTATTTTTAGCAAGTCTATCTTTTGGCAGTATCTATCTAACAACAATTCAATCCTTTGCAGTTCAGTGTTCAGTTTGGCTTTCCGATGGTTTTGAAGTTAACTTACTATTTTTGGCATTTGCTATTTTTAGTAAGTTCATTTTTGGCAGAAGCATCATCATCAACTTAGTTCATTTGGCATTTGTCGGTTTGTTTTTAGCACCATCGGTGGTAACTTGGGCATTGTATTTGGTTATCTCTCTGATCCGAGTTTGTGACTTGGTCAATTTTCATGTCTTGATGTGTACCCCACGCCTAAACTTGATGACTTCAAGCGTTGTTTTAAAGAAAGGGGACATAAAGGGGTCAAGTGAGCATTTAATTATTTAATAAATGCTTTATTGTTGCAATATGAAATGGATGCCTAAAGGGGAAGTTGAATGATATTTTAATATTTCAAAAAGTGAAATGCTTAAAGTGGCGTCCCTTTTGGAAGTTGAAGTGATTCAACTTCTTGGAATTGAAGAGTTCTTGTTGCTTCATTTGCCAACTCAAGTTTCTTTGTTTGAAGAGCTGAGCATCCAATATTTTTATGTTAATGATATGCTGTCGAAATGACAACTTGTTTAATACTTCGAGGGATGCTTACCTCCTAGTTCCAATCCAATTTCGTGTTTGAAATACAACACCTAGTTGGTCATTTGCTGCTTCTCAAATCAGACTAGCAGATTGAGCTCAATAGTTGAAGATTTTGATGAAATTTCCAGTTTTGAAGTTCTGCTGATCATAAATTTGAAGGTGGTTTTTGCATACACTTTTGGTATGAATTTATTTTGGTTATGGGTATTTGATCATTGCATTTCTATGATAATGGCGACCATATTTGGAGGTTTTCAGATTTTAATTCCAAGTTTCTGATTTTTCCAAGAGAAATGCCCCTCTATAGAGGCCGTACCATCTCATGAGTGCTTTGGGATTCGTGCAAGAATAATATCTTGAGTTTTGATGCAGTTTTGTAGTTTGAGTTTGGGCGCCATCCTCCTAGAAGGTCTTTGCAAAACATTCCAGCTTATTCGAGGTATTTAGAAGGAGTTGTGATCATTTTTATGAGTTTGTTGTTTGCTGATAGACATTTCCAGATTGCAGATTTTTATATCAGACTTGTTAGTTTTTGATATAATGCTGGTTTGAGCTTCATTTTTATATCATTATTGTATTGTAAGAGTTAGAGGAAGTGTTACTCTAACCATTGATGGATTTGGAAGCATATATTTCTTATTTGCAGCTGTTTAATTCATTGTAAAGCTGATTAGTAGTACTAACAGCTATTTATTTTATTTGCTGCAATTAGTTTAAATTTCATACTCCCACAATTGAGTGGTTGAGTTTAAATAATCATCTTTCTTTAATTGTAAGTTTCCCCCCACTAAATAAGTGGTTGTGTGGACTGTATTCCCCCCACGTTAATAAGTGGAAGTGAGGATTTAAATGGCTGGCTTGCCGCCTTTAATAATGTAATAATCTTACCCACTGAATAAGTGGAGTATCCCCACTGCTTGTGGATGCCTGCATCAGCAGATGAATTGTAATTTCAGTTCAGTTTATTCCTAATGATCCTCTGACCATATGCTATCACCTCGCCCACATTGGGATCTTGGTGAACATTCTTGGTTAGAGTTACTTTCCATGCTGATTTGCATTTGGAGCTAACGCTAATCAGTGATTGGTTGCTGATTTGTGTGTTAAATTTTGGGAAAAAATTAAGGGGAATATTTCAGTGGTATCAGAGCAGAAGATCCTGCCATCCTGTGGATCAGTGCTTCATGTTTAGGAAGTTGAGTGACAGATATCTCCGATACTACATCGAAAGTTAGAGCAGATTCTAGTTCAGCTCCTTGTGGTATCCAGAAGTTGGCAATTAGGCATGGCTAATGAAGAAGAGATGAAACTGGCAGAGGTATTGTATATGGCTGGAAAGAGACTTGACAAAGAATTTCAGTCAAGAGAAAATGAAGAGAACATTCTTCATTTGCTAGAGCAATGTTTGAGACAAGTGAAGCCATCACCTTCAGAGAAAATGGAGTTGGCACTATCTCCTGCAGTGAATTCTTTGAATCAGCCCTATTGGTTGGGGCATCCTGATGAAGAAACCAAGCTGCTGATTTCTTCTTGTTTCATGGAGATAATAAGAATTGTAAATCCCCACTTGCCCTATGATGTTGAAACCATGAAGATCATATTAACTATGATAGTGGAGAGTTTTCAAGATTTGGATGAAACTGGAAGTAGTTTGTTTCCAAGAAGAGTTGCTATATTGAATATATTTTCTGAACTCAAAACAAGTATGTTGCTGGTTGAATTAGGTATGCAAGATCGAATATATTATTTGATCCATTACCTCTTCATTTCAACTTGGAGTGAACAGGAGGAGGTTGTAGTGGCAGCAATGAGAAGCATTTTAGTTTTGACTATCAATGAGATGGATGACATTCCAAAATCCGTCCTAACTTTTCTGTTAAACATTCATGAACAAGAAGGAAAGAATTCCTCTACTGCTGGTTTGTTGATCAAAGATTTGTTCATTCAGTGTGAGAGAAAATTGAAGCCACACTTGAAGAAGACAGAGCAGAAAAATGAGGTAGTTATTAGTGCTAAGGATGGGAATAAAATGTTGTTTCTCAATGATTCTAAGGCGGTTTCTCAAGAAGTGCCTATTGATATGCAGCTGTTCGCACATGTTGAGGGTGAGTGCAAGGAGGAAACATCAATTTTGAATACATATAAAGAATTTATGACAAGTGACCAAGAAGATTTCTTTGGTATGTATGTGGATGCTAATGATAAAATCAGCAACACATCTATTCATGATGGGTTTGTTGAAGATAAAAATGATAAATTAATCAAAGCAGCCAGCTTTGATGACTCTTATTTCCAGTATGATGATGGTGACAAAGGCGGTATTGAGCTTGATCATCAAACTAAGCTCTTGGAGGAAGCTACTGATGAAGATTTCAGTTTGAATGGAATGAGGAGTGACTCATTCAACGAGTCAACAATCCAAGAGGAGCATGAAGATCTTTTTCCTGTTGATCATTACAATCAACCCTTTTGCATTTGGGATCCTGGTGAGACGGCACCAAGGTATATTAAAGAACTTGAGTGGGATAAATTTCCCTTTGATCCTGATAAAGTTCAAAATCCATTTTGTATTGCAAGCTACGAAGTCATTGGAGAAGATGTTGTCTTTAATGAAGAAGATTGCTTGGCAAAGCTTCATAAAGATTCCTTCGAGGTGGTTGCAACCACTAAAGCAGAGTATGTTGCTACCAAGACTTTAAGAGCATCAATCAATAATGATTCATTGCTTGAAGATATTGTTGACAAGCCTTCTATTCAGGAATTATGCAGTGAAAAAAGAAGGGAGAAAGCTGATTTTGAAAATCATGACAATGAAAACAAATCAGAAAAATTGATGTTTGATGAGCATAGTCTATTTGCTGATTGGGATCAGGGGCCTAAAAAGCTGCAAAATTTGCAGGATAATTTATTGGTTTCAGAAGAGAAAATTGTTAAGGTGTTATCAAGATTTGATAGCACACACCATTTCATTGAAGAACTCTATTGGAAGTTTCAGTCTGAAGAGAGACATAATGGAGTTAAGGATGGAGACACTCTTTCCAAGATGCAAATCATCAAAGGGGCATGGGAATCCATAAAGTTAGATTATCTGCACTTGCTCACAGATAGAGATAATGCTATTAAGTTTGCAAAAGAGACCTATGATGCCTACCAAGAGAAGGAGAAAGAGGTTGATAGTCTTTTCCTTGATCTTACCTTAGCTCATCACTCTTCTTACAAAACAGAAAATCAATCATCTATGGCAGCCACACTTATGGAACAAGAAGCTAATACAAGGCTAATGGAGATCAAGCAAATAGTTGAAGGAATAAATGAACTTCATAATGTTGAAACAATGCATAATGCCAAAGAGATTCAATATGATGATAGTGATTGGAAGGTAAATCAAGAGTGTGAACTCTTGAGTTGGGAAGAGAATTTGCCTCAAGAAGGGATAGCTTGCAGCCATGAGCTAGATGTGATGACTGGTAATGTGTGTGATATTCATCACACTACATTCTATGGATCAACAACTAATGATGGGCATCTTCAAGTTGAAGAAAATGTGCATGAATTTTATGAAGACACCAACGAAAAGGATGAAGGAAATATTGTTTCTATGATTGTGTACAACAATCCACCATCTTCACATGATTTGTTAAATTATGAGTTGATTGACAATTTCTATGTGGATGGCATTGGTAAGAAGTTTTATGTTTTTGACATGCATAATTTTATAGTCAAGCATAAGATAATGTTGGTGGATCCATTCTATATGTCAAGCAACACTCTCTTGGGATGGATAGTAAATGAGCATTTAATGGTGTTCAAACTTGAACTGGCTGGTTTTCACTCAGCATTAACCAATGGAAGAGTACCACCTATCTTAAAATGGTTGATGAGGTCAGGTCTTGGAGAGATGCATCAAATTGTGGGAGAACTTTCAGACTTGCCCCTTTGGTTTCTAGATTGTGCATTGTTGATGAGTGATTATTCTAAAATGCTGGTCATGAAAGGTTCAAACTTTGCATTGATGGTTGCAGCTGACTACATGGATTTGTGTGCTCGAGACTTTCACTATGGCTCTTGGAGATATGTTGGGAATTCTTCCCAATGTGTTGGAGATTATTTGCGGTTGAGAATTCACGCTTGGAATTTTCAACATGGCTTGATGGAGATTGTTGCAAGTAGAAAAAAGGATATTTGGAGAAATAAGGATTCAATTCTTAGAATCTTTGATGCGGCCCCCATCTTTACCAACCATTTGATGGTTCTTTCTGCTCATCAATTGGTGAATTGGAGAGATATTTCGAACAAAGGAAGGTTTAATGTTGGGTTGGAGTTTCTTGAGAGGATGTTTCCAGCCTTGGGCTTGAGCAGTTGTGCTATTATGGACACTAATTTTCAATGTTGCAGCAGCTGTTCAAGTCCTTGCACGCTGATTTTCATAAAATCAGACTTTAAATGGTTCATTTCAGATTTCATGGGCAGCTGGTACACTCATTTTTTCTTTTCACAATCTTTTATCAATGATGATTTTTGGCTTCAAAAGTGGGTAATGGTGTTTCATAGTGATTCAGATCAGTATTGGATGGTGTTCAAGTTATGTTCTAGTGGCTTTCTTTGTACAATCTCTTGCACTAGTGTTTGGGGCAGCGAACCTTTGCTTGATTTGGTTCAACTTTTTGAGACTTTGAGGGAGAGATTGGTGGAAGTTTTCAGAGTTTTTCTTGAATATGTCAGAATTACTCAGAGGAGGCATTATACATCCTTAAGGAGCTTTGAGGATGCAGTTGCTATGACTTTGCAAAGAGATATTTTTTCCTTTGCAAACAACTATGATGGAGTCGCCTTTGCTGTTGTGATTTGGTTTGATGCTTTGAGGAGTGATGTTGATGAGAATATTTTTGAGTTGTTTAGATTATTCTTCTTTGTTCTCGGAATGGTGATTGACATTGACATTGCAGATGTTAATTCCTCAGAGTTTATTGAGCATGAGACGCTGCTAGATTTTGATTCAATTCCTTCTATGTTGTCCGACTTGAATTTCAGGCATGTTATCACTTTGAGGTTGCAGGGATGGTTAGTGCAGTTATGGTGCAATGATTTCATTTGTATGATCAGAGTAGAGTAGCATCAACATGGTGGGGTTTTTCAGAGATGGACATGGGACCCCAGGATCCTATATGTTTGGTGGGATCAGTTTGGAGTGTTGTGGCATTGCTTGAGGACAAGCAATTTTGCGAAGGGCGGATTGTAATGTCCCCATTTTGGCCATACACTCTTCTTTTGGATTTAGCCTATTTCCAAAAATCTGTAGACTAAGCTGAAGTAGAAAACTAGGGTTTCCTCTTTCAGATACTACTCAGTTGGCATTCAGAGGTTGTTGTGCAGACTTACTATTTATAGCAGTTTGCTATTTTTAGCAAGTCTATCTTTTGGCAGTATCTATCTAGCAACAATTCAATCCTTTGCAGTTCAGTGTTCAGTTTGGCTTTCTGGTGGTTTTGAAGTTAACTTACTATTTTTGGCATTTGCTATTTTTAGTAAGTTCATTTTTAGCGGCATCATCATCAACTTTTAGTTCGGTTTGGCATTTGTCGGTTGCTTTTTTATCAATTCATCGGTTAGCGGTTTAGGCATTGTGTTTGGTTATCTCCTTGGGTGAGCTTGAGACTTAGTCAATTTTTCATGTCTTGAAGTTGGCACTTGTACCTGGAAGCTTGATGACTTCAAGTTGTTTTAAGAAGGGACATAGAGGGGTCCAGTGAGCATTTAATTATTTAATAAATGCTTTATTATTTAATATGAAATGGATGCCCTAAAGGGGAAGTTGAATGATATTTTAATAATATTTCAAAGAGTGAAATGCTTAAAATTTAGCGTCCCTTTTGGAAGTTGAAGTGATTCAACTGGCATTTGAAGAGTTCTTGTTGCTTCATTTTCAATGACTTATATATTGCTGTTGTTTGAAGAGTTGAGCATCCAATATTTTTATGTTAATGATATGCTGTCGAAATGACAACTTGTTTAATACTTCGAGGGATGCTTACCTCCTAGTTCCAATCCAATTTCGTGTTTGAAATACAACACCTAGTTGGTCATTTGCTGCTTCTCAAATCAGACTAGCAGATTGAGCTCAATAGTTGAAGATTTTGATGAAATTTCCAGTTTTGAAGTTGCTAATACAGTCATAGCTAAAGGTGGTTTTTGCATACAGCTTTTGGTATGAATTTATTTTGGTTATGGGTATTTGATCATTGCATTTCTATGATAATGGCGACCATATTTGGAGGTTTTCAAATTTTAATTCCAAGTTTCTGATTTTTCCAAGAGAAATCGCCCCTCTACAGGGTCGTACCATCTCATGAGTGCTTTGGGATTCGTGCAAGAATAATATCTTGAGTTTTGATGCAGTTTTGTAGTTTGAGTTTGGGCACCATCCTCCTAGAAGGTCATTGCAAAACATTCCAGCTTATTCGGAGGTATTTAGAAGGAGTTGTGATCATTTTTATGAGTTTGCTGTTTGCTGATAGACATTTCCAGATTGCATATTTTTATATCAGACTTGTTAGTTTTTTATATAATGTTGGTTTAAGCTTCATTTTTATATCATTATTGTATTGTAAGAGTTAGAGGAAGTGTTACTCTAACCATTGATGGATTTGGAAGCATATCTTTCTTATTTGCAGCTGTTTAATTCATTGTAAAGTTGATTAGTAGTACTAACAGCTATTTATTTTATTTGCTGCAATTAGTTTAAATTTCATACTCCCACGATTGAGTGGTTGAGTTTAAATAATCATCTTTCTTTAATTGTAAGTTTCCCCCCACTAAATAAGTGGTTGTGTGGACTGTATTCCCCCCATGTTAATAAGTGGAAGTGAGGATTTAAATGGCTGGCTTGCCGCCTTTAATAATGTAATGATCTTACCCACTGAATAAGTGGAGTATCCCCACTGCTTGTGGATGCCTGCATCAGTAGATGAATTGTAATTTCAGTTCAGTTTATTCCTAATGATCATCTGACCATATGCTATCACCTCGCCCACATTGGGATCTTGGTGAACATTCTTGGTTAGAGTTACTTTCTATGCTAATTTGCATTTGGAGCTAATGCTAATCAGTGATTGGTTGCTGATTTGTGTGTTAAATTTTGGGAAAAAAATTAAGGGGAATATTTCAAAGGATGTGGCAGATCAATCTAACCATGACCGTTTGATGAATTTTTGATGGACGACTTTAGTTCCATTCCAGAAGTATATCTCTCAAGCACTAGATTTGGGAATTGAAACCTTTGGAATAACACTACAACCGTTAGATGTAGATGCATGGCGAGATCAAGGGTCATCACCGTGGTAATGAACCCGATGGGTTGGATTTTGGCGATGAGCGATAACATGAATTTTGTTTTAAAAGAGGGACCGCCTAGGAAGAATGTAGGACCAAGGCTTAAAAATTTAAGAATGTTTTTTTTTATCAGTGATACTTTTCTATTTTATTAATTATAAAGCAAAAGATACAGATTCTATAAAGTTCACAACATCCAAAAACTACCAAAAAAGCTGATCGGTGATACCTGCTTATTTTATTAGTTATAAAGAAAAAGATACAGATTCTACAAACTTAGCAACATCCAAAAACTACCAAAAAAGCTGAATAACCAACTCAAAAACCAGAGTATCAAAACTTCCCTAAACAACTACTCCTTTGTAGCAGAGGCTAAAAACAAAACAGAAAACTACACTTTACGTTAATGATTATTACTCAATCTTCTTTGAAGACTCGCCCATCTCTAGCGGCAATATCTCCTTTAACAGTTATGGCTTCTTCCATGGACACAATCCCTTTTTTTCGTGCATCTCCTCTCTGGAAACTTCTTTTCAATTTTCTATTTTTTCGTCTAATGCCATTAGCTCAGCACATATTTTAAGTGCTTTCCACCCACACTTGGCTCCTTCCTGCCACTGGTCTTTAGTGCGACCCTCTGGCCATCTGATAAAGAGGTGATTTAAATCCGCAAGCTCTGGGTCCCCACCATCCATTCCTTCTATTTTTACCAACCCTACTCCTAGTATCGCCCGTTGCAAAATGCTTTCCATGTCCACTAAAAAATATTTATGCACCAGAGTTTTCATTACTCTCCTCACCTCATTCACCGGTTCTCCTAAGTCTAAAGCCCAAGCCATGACCAACGAATAGATATCCATATTCGTTCTAAATCTATGTGTCAATTTTTCAAATCCATCCCCCAACATTATTTGAACTGCTTGCACCACCTGCTCTTCCTTGTAGAGAAATAAACCTCGTAGCCTCTGCATAGACACTTTACCCACAAAGGGGTCCAGCTTCCTCCGCGATGTCATGGTGAAGCTGGCCTCCATTGCTTTTCTGTTTCACTGGCTTCCAACCTATCACCCGCCGCCAAAAGGATACAATCCTATTATCCTTACACTCAAACTCAAAGAAGCATCGAGGGTGGTAGGTTAAAGTGAATGTCATTATAACACCTCATTTCGCCAGCCTTCTCCATAAATGCACCTGCCACCATGCTTGTCACCTTTCCTATCTTAATTCACCAAAGTCAAGGTTTCGGTACTTTTCCTAACCTTACTACCTTAGTAACTTAGTTGCAAGTCCTTCTTGGTCATCTTTGTATTCGGTGGGTTAGAAGTTTCAAAAAAATTGAAACTTCAGACTTTGGTTCTAAGGTTCCAAATTTTAACGACCACGCGACATTATGGATTGTCACCTTTCCTATCTTAATTCAGCAAAGTTGAGGTTTTGGTACTTTTACTAACCTTACTACCTTAGTAACTTAAGTCTTAGTTGCAAGTCTTTCTTGGTCATCTTTGTAGTCGGTGGATCGAAAGTTTCAAAAAATTTGAAACTTCAAACTTTGGTTCTAAGGTTCCAAATTTTAGCGACCACGCGACATTATGGACCAAGACCGTTCGATGAATTTTTGATGGATGACTGTAGTTGCATTCCGGAAGTATATTTTTCAAGCACTAAATTTGTGAATGGAAACCTCCAAAATAACACTAGAACTGTTAGATATGGACACATGGCTAGATCAAGGGTCATCATCATGGTAATGAATCCGACGGGTTGGATTTTGGCGATGAGCGATAGAAGAACTTAAGTGGTAGAAATATGCACGTGCATTAAGTTTGTTTTAAAAGAGGGACCATCTAGGGAGAACGTAGGACCAATGCTTAAAAAATTAAGAACGTTTTACACAAAGGATGTTGCAAATCAATCTAACCATGACCATTCGATGAATTTTTGATGGACGGTTGTAGGTGCATTTCGCAAGTAAATCTCTGAAGTAGTAGACTTGCGAATTGAAACCTCTAGAATAACACTAGAACCTTTAGATGTGGACATGTGGCGAGATCAAGGCTCATTTCTCTCTTTTCAATGACTGGCGCATTACATTTCATTTAATTGAAATTCTTAATCTTTTTGAAGAATGTGTGACTAGTAGTTGTACTGCTCACGACGATTAATGCCATATGAACAACATGGTGAGATCAAGGCTCATTTCGCTCTTTTCAATGACTCGGCATATTACATTTCATTTAATTGAAATTCTCAATATTTTTGAAGAATGTGTGGTAGTCGTACTGCTGGCAGCGATTAATGCCATATGAACATCTCAAGCGATTGATTGAACAACTCATGAGTCATAGCTTTAATGAAACAATATTTGTAAAGATTTCAAATTTTCATAATTCATATCGTTTGAGTGACATTGGAGTCTGGCGATTTTGACAGCTTGTCACTTGTTAGCTTGAGGTATAGTTTTTGACTTTTCATGTAGCCAGACGTCAATCAAATTAAACATTTTAATTGTACATGTAAGGCTTAAGTTTTAATTGTACATGTAAGGCTTGAGGCACAGTTTGCGTGCAACCAAACATCAATCAAATTAAACATTTTAATTTTACATGTAAGGCTTAAGTTACTGTTACACAAATTGATTAAGTTGGTTTTTTGGTTTGCGCAAGACGTGAATCACCATTATGAATCATGATTATATGGTATACGTG